>JARHVA010000978.1:3037500-3142500 GCA_037957365.1 Torreya grandis
TTAGTTTGCATTGTTGATCTATTTACACATGGTTGAATACACTTCATCATATCTAATTTTCCAATGCGGTCATGAAAATTATCACTACTAAATTTACCATTTGGATCTTCTAACCTTTTGACCTCTTGCTTTGCCATTGATATTCAATCACATGATTTAAAACACTCTATTAATATGTCTAGACCCACTAAATCTCATATTAGCTACATGTCATTGATCTTGAATTGGGCACCTAAGATATAGACACTTGGTAGCTTCATGTTTAGACTTAAGATTATTTGAAATATATGAATGTAAATTGTTATTTCCCACATCTTTATATTGATGTCCCCACACACATCTCACTTTTCTAGTTTAACTTTGAAGGATCATACCTTGAGATAGAAGGCTCATCAAGTAACCAAATTTGTAGAGGACCTCCTTGGCATGAAATACATAATGTCCATGCAACTCTTTGACTTTATAAATCTTCTTAAGTAAACTTATCGAATTCACAACCAGACTAACCTATTCATTCTTGCATGATGTTTTATGATGGCTTGGGTCTTCTAGGATTGTGCTTAAAATATTATTCAACCCAATAAAGCTTTGATAAACCCTTGAGGATTCATACAAGTATGATCCATTCCTTTTGAATTTTTTAACCACCATGTAGACCTGTTGGCTCCTTTTACTTGTTCCAAAAATGCTTCTCAAAATCAATAAATTACACTTTAAGCTTGCTCAAAGTGTTTTAAAAGCTTTTTAATCTACATGTGATTTTCACCTTTCACCATTACACCACTCATTCCATTCAGAACTTTGTTTAGCTCATCATCCCATAGTGACATGATTTGATTGGGTACACATTTTGAATAATAGGGGTAATATTTTGGCTTATGAGGTTAAGAATATCAATAGCTCCATCTAAGTTATGTCCCTCTCCTATCTATACCACTATATAAGAGGTGTGTAATCTAGCATTTGTATCTCTACATCACATGTAATCACCCCTATGACCATATTATTACCATCCATTCCATCCAAAATACCTTATAACTTGTAAACCTCAACCTATAGTCTCTTGATCTTTGTAGTCTGATATCTTGTACTATTGACTACACTCTATAATCTAGCTAACTCATGGTGTAACCCATAAATATCTCTATCTTTATACCTAATCTCTTCCTAAAGTCTATCTATCGAAGCATGCTCTTCTTTAGATCTCAAAGCATGTGTTGAACCTACAAAATCACTTCTCTCTACCTATGTAGCCTAAGCTACTATAGTCATAGTCTCATATAATCTATCCTCATCCTCACTCACTACCTCTATAACAAGAGTATCCTCTCATATCCTTTACTTTATGTCCACATCCATCTCTACCCCTATCTTCCATAAAATCTCCATATCCTCTACCTTAGTAATCAACACATCATGCAATTAGCTAACCTTCATATCTTGTTATCTACATCATGCTCATGGACATGAACATCCTCTATCACCTATAATAACCCTCATAATATAGGATCTTAAACTTGTGCCTCATGGCTACCTACTCAAGCTAGCCACTAGTCTCTATCTCCATATTCATGGTGGTATGTACGGCATTGTCAATCTCACTGGTCTTTATTGATCCCATCAGTATGCATATCCATCAACCACTCTTATGTCTATAACATATCTCTTATCCCTCCATCTCATGATCTATGTGTGTCTCCAACTATGATAAAAAATAACAAGATTAATTTTCATACCCCATTATGGTCTCTCCTATACTATTTGAGCAAATTTGTGTATACTAGTCAGTATATGCTACCTCATACCAAACTATCTCATCACCTTATTTGGTAGATATATCTATATGATATATACATGTCTCTAAATGATGTATCATGGGGACATCATATATTCTAAGTGAATATCCTCATGAAGCCAAGACCATACAATCTCTATATAAGGTCTCCAGGTGATCTAGTCATCACCTAGCTCATCCACTTATCTCTTAGAGAACTCTAGGTCACCCAAGTATGGTATATGTGTCTTGATGATCACCTAACATGTATATGATAATGATTCATCCTCCTCTCAACTTCTCATCTACCCAACTGGTCTTTTAGTAGCAATGTGGTTCCAACACCAGACCTATAATAGTGTAGAAGGTCATATCTCTACCTAGCTTGAATAGACAAAGTGATGTAGATCATGTTATAGATGTGTTAAAATGTATGGAACCCATGAGAAACCTATCTCTCATCTCCATAATATCACTGATAACATTTAGTAAACCAATAGGACTTAGTCTACCACTCTTTTCAGGAAGTAACATGCCATTACCAATAGACATAAGTATAATAGTAAGAGAGTCCATCTCTAAATCCTTACAATAGTTTATGTCAATCCCATGTCTCAAAAATAGGATCATACAATCACCAAAAATCTATTATAATATCTCATCTTGTGGACCTTGTTCCTAGTACACTAGTATATTTTGTATAAGAATCCATAATATCTATTAAACATCCTCAAGTGTGATAGTCATCTCACCAATTGGCAAGTGAAATGTACTCATCTCATTTTACCACCTCTCTACTAATATGATCAATAGGGCCCTATTATCTCAAACTTCTACCATCTGCATAATGTAAGATAAACTAGTCACTTCTAGTACACCTTACTCATCCTCTATGAAGCTAACCATGTATACCATCACTATTGATCTACACTCTTGTGTCACCATCACTAGTAATACCTCATACAAATCAATAATGTTAGTATTATACAAGTTTTACATAAGTATTACATAACTTCATATTTACCATATAAACTATTTCCCATAATCCATTTCATAGCATAATCATTTATTACAAAAAACACATAAAAATACAAAACACTTAACAAAATCATTCTAGATTAAACAAATTCTCTTCACACATTCACAAAAATGCTACTAACAAATTTGTTACTATCTTCAATGAAATCACTATACATTTTAATGATTTAACTGCCCTCTTTAGTAATTTCATTGTCACTTATACTAGTGAAATTGCAAAATCCTCCAAAAAAATGCTAAATAGTTTGAAATTTTTGCTTCAATGTTTGACAATTTCACTATTTACCCTAGTGAAATCACTAAAATCAATGCCAAAATTGCATTTTTTAGAACAATAAATTCATTTTCATCATTTTCAAACCCTAATAAATGTTAATAAATTTCAAAAAAATAAAAAAATAAGAGACTTACTAGAGGCTCACTCCTCATAGGTCTTTAGAAATATCTTACTCTCTCTACTCAGTACTCGTGGTATGGAATTGTGTCCATTTTTTTGTGATACCTTTAGAGCAAAAGTCTTACTAAGCAATTATTTATCCCCTAACCTTGGAAATTGTTTACATAAATGAATTTATAAATCACTAGAGCTCCTATTTATAAATTTTTTTACCCTCCCAAC
Organism: Torreya grandis; assembly: GCA_037957365.1. Lineage (NCBI taxonomy): Eukaryota > Viridiplantae > Streptophyta > Pinopsida > Cupressales > Taxaceae > Torreya > Torreya grandis. The sequence continues at coordinate 3,040,932 of JARHVA010000978.1, forward strand.
TATTACACCTCCAATACTACCCATTCTTTCATTAATCTAAAATCCATTAAGGCAACATTCAATCAATTTATTCCAAGATTGTTTTAAAACTCTTGTAATCATTTATCAGTGTAAAATCCAAAATCATTTTCAAAATCAATACCTTTTTCTATTTATAGACTCATAGTTTATTATTAGTTGGACATATCTCCCACACCTACTCAATTGACCCTTGAGTTATTAGCAAATAACAATAAGCATGAAACCTATGAGTGGTTAAAATTATTGATATTCAAATCAATACTGTAGTTTTAATTAACTATGGGCAACCCTTTTTATGCCACTAATATCTTACAAGTTTGACATCAATCTTAAAATAGTTTGATTTATAGTTCATTTTTCATCATCAATCTAGGCATTTCCTCTTTTCATCAAATTCGAGAATTTGTCTATTTATGACACAAACACTCAAGGGGGCATCATCACACTCATTTTCAATCATTTGGGGAATTTTTTTTCTTTCTATCATCAACACTCTACTTATATTCTTTTAAATAGCATTGATTTGCACCACCATTTCAAATAGGGGTAAATGTATACACCTAAATTTTATTTAGTGTAGAAATGCACCTAATCTATTTAATAATTCTTTTTAAATTAATAAATAACATTTCCTCCTAAAATTAGATAACTGAATAATTCAACATATTTGAATAAGTCAGTTGTTCACCTTTAAATCCTTATTTTAAATATTTAAATCCATATTTTCCACCAATTCAAACCTCTCCCACCTTTTTCTCCCTCATCCCAACCAAATACAAAAATTTATCCAACTCTTATGACTCCTCCCTTGATTTGTCAAGAAAATTGACTAAGTCTTGTCAAGTTAGCTAACCAACCTCACTCTTTTCTCAACTAGGTTGAAAAGGTCTCTATCCTCATGGATGAGGACTCATCCTCAACCATTGATCATTTAGAACATTGAAAAATTGTAAATGATCCTCCACTATTGGATCCTTTTCCAAACTTCTATTAATTGGCTTACAAATCTCCATTTATAATATTCATAAATATTGAAACCATCCCTTTTGAAATCACAAGATCTTGAGATCTTGCACATAAAGTAAATCAAAGCAAATAAAATTCATCCTTTTGCATCAAAATGTTGCCCATTCTCTATTTTCATTGGAGGAGTGATGACCACATACTTCTAAGAGTAAATAAAATACACATCACAATGGAGAAATATTGTATTTAAACTATGAAGTTTTTATTATTATTTTATTTATTTGTTGCTTTAGTTTAGTTGAATTTTATCTTAGATTAGGATTAGTTTAATTTATTTGCATATCTAAATTTATTTCATACAATCCTTAATCCTAATTTTAACTTATGTCAAGTGTCTTCCTAGTGTTTAGACATGTGTGAAGGTCTATAAAAAGCCTAGGAGTGGTCTCAATAGTCTAAATGTGCCATGATGGAGATGATTTAATGTTTTAGCTAATGACTCATCATGGCCTTTTCTATTGGATTCACTATGTGCAAGATATGGCTTGACACAAGTTTTAATAATGATGTGAAGGTAAATGGGAGCCTAATTGAAGTCTATAGCAGGTTATAAGGTTTTTTTTATAAGTGTTTAAATAATATTCATTTGAAATCCCCTCTTGAAGCCATGTATATTATATAAAAGTGAAATATTTGACCTTAATGTGATATAAATTAAATTTAAAAGGCCACAAAAACCACCAATCACATCTTTAAAAACATTCATGAATTACATTAGGCCATACCCAAACCATTTCACATACTAATGTTGTCCTTTTCACAAGTCAACACCTTTAATTGCCATTAAATGGGCCCTACACATGTGAAAACATGTCTCTTCAACTCCCTAGGTTGTACCATGAGTTTTTAGACATTATTTGAGCCATAATTTCCCTACTCCTACCTACCAATAATTATTTATGGCTTGAAACATGAGAAAACATAGGAAATTTTCAGGTTACAAGAGTTTTTAGAGTGGTACAGATCTGTACATTATGGATTTGCTCATATAGAGTTAGGGTTTTGCAAGGGGGGCTCAACATAGGCATATGATTAATAAATCCAAATGTTTTAGTTCGAAAATAGCTAAAAACTAGTTCACTTCCTCCACTGAGCTCTTTGGTAGACATGGAGAGCACTTTAGTTTTGTGCTTAGTCCATATAAGAGAGATAAGGTGAGGGTCTAGGCTCTTTTCCAAATAAATTAGACTTGATGACCTTCTAATCATGGGAAATGGTTTCAATATTACTATTCTATGATGTATGAACAAATTATAAGATGATGAGTAACATGGTTGCCATCTTCATCTACATAGGGTAAAATAAATATAATAGTTTCAAGATATTATTGGCTTATCTAATGAAACTATTGATTATTTATGTTCTCTCTAATCTTATAGGGTCCTTCTGTGGCATCCTCAACCTCTGGTTCCCATATTTTGGCCTATATTAGTGATAAGTATCTAATATAACACTATATGTAAAATAAAAACAAGGTTTCATTGGTAAGAAAAGGGTATCCAATACATGTGTCTGAAGGTAAACAATGTTTGAAGATGAAATTATGTTGTATTGAGGTTGTCCAATCTCCTTAGTTTAGCTTGAATGCTTAGATGGATCCCCAATGATCTCAAATGTTGATTCCAAGTGATATTATCTTCATATTTGGGTTTCACTACATAGAAAAGGTAGTATGTTGCATAACAATGGTTTATAAGTTATCAAGAAATTATAGAGGACAACTAAAAAGTATTGTTTCCACACCAAAATGCCCTTATCTCAATATATTTACACTTTATAATAGTCCTCTTAGGCCAAGAAACCACCATTTAACTCTCAAAAACCTTCACGATCTTTTTTTATAGAGTTTAATATTTTTTAGCAGAGTTTGAAGTTTTTTGAAAGTCCTAAGTTTCCATTCCTCACTATATATGCCTCATTAATGGCCTTCAAATGTTATGGTTTATTAGGTATATGTATAGATATGCTTATGGACCCTATAGAACATTTTGGGTGTGAGTTAATTGTTCAATCCAATCCATCAAAGAGCTTATACCTTTTGACAACCTCATCACTATCAACCTATCTTAGTTCAAGCCTTTCATTCCAAGTTTTAAGCTCCATATAACATTACAATCATAACCCATAGGTCACTACCCTCTATTTAAGACCAAGGTATGGGAACAAGGTCTACATACCCTATAATTATATCAAATACCTTGTGTACTTCAATTAAATAGTCATATGAAAGTTCAAGCCCTGTTGAGGGAGAAAATCATCATCTACAAGAAATAACCTATATCCACCTTGCAAAGTCATTCAAATCATCATATGTAGATAAGCCTTGGGCATAAGAAATGGATATGAATAGGAAATTTTATATCTTGGGGAGATGGAATCAAACATGAATAAGGACATAGGAACCTCAAGCATGTATGGATCTTCTCTTCTAACTCAGAGGTTTATTCAATATACCTATTGATAGTCAATACACATGAATCAGTACCTACAGTATTGTTGATAGTCTTAAGTCTATGTCCTACCCTAAACATGAGACTTATGTGAACATAATAGGATAAAAATAAAACTGATAAGGTGGTAAATTCATGGAAATTATGGTACTTAGGGTAAAAGACATCAACATGTGACTAAACAAGATGGCCAAATGTGCACAGTGAACTAGCCTTGCTCAGTCAATTTGGAATACATGACTAAAATGAATGACCATGCCTAGAAAATATTAAAGGGGAATATTAAAGAGATGAAAACATAACCAAGCCCTAAATATCTTACCTAATGGTGCTCTTGAATAGGGAAGCTATCTGGTCTGAGTTGTAGACCTAAAACATATAAGTTGTGGTATGACTATGCATACAAGTGTGTTGATAGAGTTAGAAAATATGATCATAGGGATATGGTGAATGTTTGAAACATGATGTTTGAGCCCTGATCACACCCTATAAAGAGCTAATATAGGTTTCTTAGGATACCAACATCACCTATTCTAATCCCATGTATAAGGTAGTGATAGCCAAGGTAGGCTTGAGAGAGAGGAAGGTTGAAAAGATGGTCTGAGTAGATAAGGGTGTGTGAAGAATATGGAGACTAGATTGGGGAGGTTTTCTTGACAAATTTGAAGATAAAGATACATATACAAAAAATTGAAGCTCCCTACACCCAGTCTGAGCCTATGAGGCCTAAGCCCTTCCCTTAAGACTAAGACCCTAACACCACCTCAATAGTAGATCCATATCTCTAGGGTGACTCAATGAAATGTGGGAGTATATGAATATGTTTTAGGTCCTAGAGGAGGCATTTGGAGTAGATTAATGTAATGAAATAGTTCTTTTTTGGTTTTAGTCCTCTCATAATCTTTATTATTTTGAGCATCCATGTTGAGTGGCACCATCCAACACTCATATCTCTCATCACAAATGGACCTAGGCCCATGGATCTTAGGGAAAGTTAAGAACCCATATGTACTTAAGATACATGAAGGAGTGCAAGGGATTTAGGGGCCTAACTCTATGAATGATTTTTAAGAATGTAACGTAGATAAATTACTTGATAGAGAGCTTGAGGCACACCATCTTCTACTTGTGTCTCCACATATAATTTTCAAGGGATCCAAATATATTTAGGAAATATGAAGGGGTCAATACACTATAAGTTCATAATAAGAGGTTTTTGTTTAGAGGTCTATACTATATGAACCATCATTAAGATGGTGGACTTCTAAAACCCTTCCTAAACCCTGAACCAAACTTGATAAAGGAAATATTCCTCAAAATTCATCCAAATGAATTAAGTGGGCTATGAAAATATACTAATTGTCTTCTTAGGTCCCCTAAATGATCATATCACTTACTAGTTGGGATGTTTAGGGGATATACTATATGAATCAAGAATGAGAGATCCATTTTAAGTCTATAAGCAAGGATTTTAGAAGGATCTACATGATTTATAGGCTTATAGTGAGGGATTGGGGCTTAATTATCTTAAATTAATTCACATTAACCACCTATAGGGGCCTTCATGCCTAATATGCACTTGCAAATAGGCCTAGGTGCCTAAGTAAGGGACTGTATGCATATAAAGGAAGTTAAATGGTTTGATCAAACTGATGTAGATTCTCCAAAGGCATTGAAGGGTGTTTTCCATGTTTGATAAAGTGGAAAAAGGTATCACAAATCTAGATCAAGGTCAAAACTTAGAATAAACCCTATAATCAAACTTATTGGTCTATCACATTACTCAAGATAATGCCACTTGGAAGTTAGAGCAAAGGATAAAATGATATTAAATGATATATAAAACCTTCATGGAAATGTTCATTATGTTGCTTTAGATGTGTGAGTCACTTTGTTTTGCAAGAGAGGATCTACAGTTGGTCATTTTGGCTTAGAAGTGTCTTAGAACTACTCAAAATGCTCATTTATCACCTGAGAGACCAGTTGATAAGATCACAACTATACTGAATAGTTTCATTGGAAGCTAAGAATTTTAAGAGAGGCAGGGGGAGTTTTTCAAAATAGGTTAGTGGAATTGGTTCATATGTTTGAGACCTGACCTTTATGAATCATTAATAAAAGTCCATATCTCTCTTAAACCTCCCTAAAACCTTAATAAGGATCTGATTAGAAATATTTTAGAAAAACTACATCCATATACATTTTAACCACTTGGTAAATACTTGGGTCATATAGTAGACTTAGAGGAGGTCTCAACTATGGTACCAGTATGTATGGATAGTATATAGGCACCTCTAAAAACTATAATTTTATAAGGTTTTAAGCAAGAGATGAAGTGTAAGACTTGGTCAAAGGTTTCCAATCAATGGAGGGGGTGGTTTGAGACTAGTTTCACCTAATAAAATCATAAAATGTCCAAAATATACTTATAAATTCTTCTACAAATCCTTACCAGACAACTAGTTTGTAAAAGCTAGTAGAGGTGACTTAGTCACCTAAGTGAAGTAAGGTTTCAAGTGTGAAATAATTAAAAGGCCTAAATATTGACATATTAGGTTGGTTCAGGTGTGAATTAAGCTCACTTAGATAGCTTGAAGGTCTGGTTTAGCTCTCATAACTCTCCAAATAGTGAATGAGCAAGATACTAGGATACTTGTCCATAGGCCTACTTAGCCAACAAAATGGAGAAACTCAAGGGCATATAAGACCATTATGAATTTAATGCTTCATCATAAAACCTATATAAACTCCCCTTGAGGTGATCAAGATCCATATACATGGTCATTATGGAGTATTTAGATGTTTTATTCAACATGACCAATGTGCAGGAAAGGGAAACTACTTAATGATTCATGGAGAGTTAATAGGATCCTTTAAATGTTTAGTAACTAATGAGAGGAGAGGGAATTGATAAAATATAGAGTGAATATACTCTTCATGGGTAAAATCTTGATAAAAATAGGCTCTAATGCCCAAAAGGTGCTCATTTAAGGTACTAATCAACCCAATCAATGCATGGAGTGTGGAGGGTTGTTGTAACTATTGAGTAACTAATGACCATTATGGATTCTTCAAGAAATTTCAATGCCAAGATTCCATCCTCTCTATTATTCATAATTCTATATATTCAAGCCTTAATGTATTTGTTTTCATCCCTCGATTGGGTGTAGCAAAACTCTACCAAATTGTATCTTAAGCCTTGAGAATTAATAAGATAAGATTGGTTATAAAATTATTTGTTAGCAGTAGTGTGTGTTATGGTTTTTTGACTTGCATAAAGTACGTTCATTTTATTTTCTAAGTAATCTCCTTTACCTAGTGTTATGTGCTAGAATGTGGTAGTTATACTAAAGAGTGAGCTAGTTGATAGTGTCTTAAGTAGGCCTTCCTTTTATTTAATTCAAGTTGTAGACCTTCTACATAGCCTCTACATGAAAAACTTATGTTTAGGAGCTCATCAAGAACCTTGTTTAGTTATTAACCTTTCATTTGATTCAAAAATTATTATTGAAGATCAGTTAAGAGAGGATAAATGAATATTGGTGCATTACCATCCTAGAATAGGTTTCTTTTTTATGTTTTCACTCTATCTCTTTTCATCCTAATATCAATAGGTTTTAGGAAGGGATATTAAGTTGATGTACTAGGGGAAATAGCCCCATAACCTTGAGGTTTGGTCTTCCCATAGGTCACCCATAGCCTTTAGGCCAATCCCATGTTACCCCATTCTTGAATAAAATTGAACTATCTTCTTCAAAGGGTGCAGCTTGGAGAGCTAACACTAATGCCTAAAGATTTTTTGATCTTTGTAGATAACCATGATCTAAAATTCATCACTAGTCATCCTAAGGTCAATCAAAGGCATATGAAATGGATAGAATATTTGTAGAATTTCACTTTTAATATAAGACATAAAAAATGAAAAAGTAATAAGGTGGTAGATGCTTTAAGTAGGAGGTAATTTCTAATCAATGAAGTTCATCTTGAGAGTGTAGGTAATGAATCCCTTAAGGAGTTGATGAATATTTTCAAGAGGAATTTAAGGCTTGTAAGTATAAAACCACCTTGAATAAAGAACCATGGTTGGATGACATGATAAAAAATGGATTATTTTTCAAATCAATATAGTTATGTGTGCCAAAGAGGTCAATAGGGGAAAAATTGATCAAAGAGAATCATTGTGGGAGCATGGCAGGACATTTTGAACTTGACAAGACATTGAAACAACTCACTAGGTATTAATTTTGGATTAAAATACAATCTGAGGTAAGAAGGTATGCATAAATATGTAAGGTTTGTAAAATTTATAAGGGTAAAAGAATAAATTTAGGTTTTTATCAGCCTTTACCTATCCCAAATATACCATGGGACTCTATTAGTATGGATTTTTTCATAGGGATACCTATGAATCAAAGAGGCTATGCCCTATCTTTGTATTGGTGGATAATTTTTCCAAGATGACACACTTTATACCTTGAAAAAATACTAATGATGTTATACACATATAAAATTTATTCTTCAAGGAGGTTTTTAGACTATATGGACTGCCACTAAGCATCAATTTCATAGGGACACCAAATTTGTTGGTCACTTTTGGAAGACCTTGTGGAGACATATTGTAACAAATATGAGTTTTAATTCAACATACCACCCTCATATATATGGAAAAACTAAGGTATTTAATAGGATATTAGGTAATTTTATAAGGTGATTATCAAGAGATAATCCTAATAAATTGGATTTTGTAGTCCCACAAATAGATTTTTCATATATTGACTCTTCTAATAGGAGCATTGGTATGATTCCATTCTAATTAATGTATGGAATAAATCAAAGATGGGTATTTGAATTAATATAATTGATCAAAATTGAGAAAATAAGTGTTGAAGGAGAGGATTTTACTTTAGCTATGCAAGAAGTACATGAACAGGTGAAAAGATAATTAGAGATAAGTGTGGATAAATACAAGAAGTTGGTAGATTTGAAGATAAGAGAGGATAGTTTTAAAATTGGTGACATGGATTTGGCTCACTTGAGGAAGAATATATTTCCAAAAGGTGAGTATAATAAACTTAAGATGAAAAATATGGGTGCTTGTAACGTTTTAAATAAGTTTTCTAACAATGCTTATGAGATAGAGTTGCTTAGTAGATTTGGCATCTCTCCAATTTTCAATGTTTAAACCTATATTAATTTAAATAAGGTGAAAAAAGTTATAAAAAAATATGAGGATAAGTTACATCAATCCAAGAGTGAGCAAGTCAATTTCCAACAACTAAGAAAGAGGAACTAGAGATCATCTTCGATAAGAAGATTATTAAGAAAATAAGAATTATAGAGTGTTTTCAATATCTAGTAAAGTGGAAAAATCATCCTTATGAATATTATTCTTGGAATATAGAATAATAAATCAAGGAACATGGGAATAATATTTTATACCTCATGAACAATAGTCATGAGGCCATTTTTTTGCACCTTGGGAGTATGATGTAGGAGCATCACTCCTAGTTTTTAGTTTTGGCTTGTTCTTATCAATTTTGTCTTGATTAGTTAGTTATAGGGGTTTTATAGGTCTTAAATTTCATTTTTTAATTATATATAGTTATTACAAGTAGGTTAGGTAGCTTCAAATTTGAATTTGGTATTTTCCCACCAAAATTCAAATTTAAAATGTTAAATGGTTCTCTTTAGTTTTAATAGCTTTTTCAGCATCTTGAGAGGTGTTTTTATTTTGCCTTGGTTAGGTTAGGTTTATTAAATATATTTATTATCATTTTAGTTATTAATCACCCTTGGTGGTGTCTTTTGTTATGTTTATCAACTTATTGTAATCTCAAGACTATATGGTATTCTTGAAAACCTATCTTAGAAAGAACAAAGAAATGGCTAGAGCTCTTTTAGGAGCATATAATGGGTGAAGTAATTTAAATGAGACATTATTAAGGTGAATATATGAATTTTTTTTCTCCAATAAATGAACAAGAACCTTTGAGTACAAGAATAAAACCATTTTTTCTCAAGAATTTTGTATTTGTTCATTGGGAAACTTGAATACTAAAGCACAAGAATGACATTTTGCTATGATTTTAATTGAGTGTATTATATTTATCAATGAAGTTACATTTTTCACTTTGAAATTGTAGGAATATTAAGAAAATTAATTGATTTTTTTCATATTGAGAAAGAATAAACTCAGGTTTATACAAATTTATATATGATCATTCAGTTGTTTGTGTAATCAAAGTGGTTCTTACACTTATTCATGTTTGTTTAAGAATAATAATAAAATGGTAAACATTTATAAGTTTATTATATCTCATTTTAAGTTTTAACAGTCAAGGAAATAATAAAACTTCATCAAAATCTCTTACTTAGTCTCTCAAGCTTATACAATGTCTTGACAAGCATTGTAAAGGTATGAAATCATAAGTTTTTGAATATTTTTTTAATAAAGGATATTGTTATCCATTTATGAGTATATATTTAGGTTTAAAATAACTTTTTAATACATTATAGAAATCTAAACATTGATTTTATTTATAAAACCTTGTTTTTACCTCTCTCAGCCTACACAAAAGACCTAGTGAAGAGGTTTGGCCATTTCATGGTTTTGGTATTTAAAGAGTGATTAAAAATTCCATATTTGGTATGAAAGATAGTTTTTTCATTATAAATATTAATAAATAATAGGTTTTAACCTTGGCATGTGTGGATTTTTTTAGATCAAAAACTTAGTATGAGGTCTAAGAGACCTAATTAATAGAGAAAAGGTTAAAGTTAGTGTACTTATTTTTAGATTTGGATATTAAAACTTAATATAGTGTTTTAAACCTTTAATGGGTGTCTAAAAAGGTTATTTTTTATGTTTAAACCTTGTATGTTTTACAAACCATCAAGAAAAGTACCTTGAGAGGGCTATTAGAAAGAGACCTAAAAAGTGAAGATCCTTGAAAACCAAAAACTTACCTATTGAGTTTGAATTTTAAATTTTTTGTGTTTATAAATTAGGATATAGGTATTTTAATCCCTAATTTTTTAGCGTAGAAACTATCTAAAATTATCAAATCACCCAAAATAGTGCTTTGAGAGGACTAGTAGGTATAAGCCTTGAGTACGTAAGTTTATTTTAAAGTGTTTTTACTAATACCTCTAGATAAAAAATGTTAAATTATAAGATAAAGGAATGTATTCACCTTTATAGGTTAAAAAAATACAATTCCAACACCTTCCCCCATTATATATTTTGATCCATCGAAGAACATCATCCATGGATTGGAATATATATTATATGTCTTGAACTCATCACGAAAATATTTGATAAGTGGAAAAGAATCTTGTAAGGGTGATTATACCAATTGGTCATATAATATTTGAACTTTTATTTAATTTTGGGCTAAAATTTTGAGATCAAACTCTATAAGTTGCATCACCCATTTTGTGATATAGCTAGTTACATGTGTTTTATTCATAAAGAACCTTAACGGATCTTATTTAATTATAACAAGAACCTAATTATTGAGAAAATAATGTCATAGGTTTAGAGTAGAAAAAATTAAGGTTAAACATAATTTTTCCATTTATGTATACTTACATTCACAATTGACTAGTTGGTGACTGATATAATAGATTACACATTCTTTATGATTATCATCAAATTGTGATAAGGCCCAAGAGTCGCATGGGTGGCTGATATGTAAATAATTAATGGTATATATAGAATAAGAGCATAATTACTTGTGGGTTTTATAAATTTCCTTTGATTTTATCAAAACTTTGTTGACACACATCATCCCATATGAACTTTGTGTCTTTTTTTAGCAAACACGTGAAAGAAATTATTTTATCAACCAAGTAATGAAATTATGAATACACTAAATTTGGTAATATGAACATCAAAACTATTTTATATTGGTTAGTGGTGGCATTTATATAATATATTTTACATTTTTTGGATCAACCTCAATGCCTCACTGATAAATAATGTATCCTAGAAGTTTTCCTAAAGATACCCTGAAGACACTTTTTTTGGATTTAATTAAACATTAAACTTTTACAAGTGCTCAAATATTTTTCATAAATTAGTAGCATAGTATTGAATATGTTTGGATTTCATGAGTAAATCATAAACATAAATCTCAATAGTTTAGTGTATAAAATCATTAAATATAGGAGTCATGTCCCTTTGATATGTGGCTCCTATGTTTTTTAATTTAAAAGGCACGACTGTATAATAAAATATACCACAAAGAATGGTAAAGGAAGTTTTATATTGATCTATAGGTTAATTTTGATTTGATTATATCCCATGAATCCATTTATAAACAAAAAATGTCTCATATTTAGCTTTATAATCTACAATCATGTTGATATTAGGTAATACAAAATCATCTTTATAACAAGCCTTGTTTAAATCATGGTAATTAGTGTGACAATGAATTTCACCCTTGGGTTTTTTAATAGGGAAAATGTTGGACAACTAGTTAGAATGTGAAATGGCTCTTATAAACCTAACATCTAATAGATTTTAAATTTTTTCTTTTACCAATAATGCCACTTTAGGATGTATTTTTTTATTTTTTATTTTATCGGTAGTGCATCTGAGTAAAATATTATGTTATGCATTGAGATTGATGGATGAATATTAAGAATATCTAAATAATCCCAAGCAAATAGTTTAGGTAAATAATGGAGGACCTATCAATAGGTTTTTCCTTCATCATCCTACATCATTACTACAAGTAAAATTGGTTGAGAGTCCTTATCCATTCCAAAATTATATTTGATTATTTCTTCATTTAAAAAAGTAGATCTCTCCATGATGAATGTTGTGGTAGGAATAGTGTTCTATCTATCATGTTATACATTGGTACCATCACACTCACTAAAGTAAGCATGAACATAGGTGGCATGAGAAAATATTTTTTGATGATAGAAGGAAGGGAGATCCTCATATGCCCCCAAGTACTCTAGTAATGATTTGTCATTGGAGAACTCATCTAGTGTCAAAATTTCTCAGGAAGAACCCTTATAAATTAGATAAGGTTTGACCACTTGGACCACAATTATAAAAGTATTCATAAAATCTATTTTCAACTTTTTAAAACAAGTTGTATTGTGAGAAGTATGCTTGTGTCTTGTATCTTTTAAAAAAACTCAAACCTTGTTGGTTTGTATTATTTATAGGAGAAATGGGATAAGTTATGCCTTATTCAGTTTTACCCAACCCTTATCCCTTGTACCCATATTTAAGCAAATATAAATAACTAAAATTAGGATTATAGGATTATAGTGTAGTATTATTAGTTTTTTGGACCATTGCACAATGTTTGAAGGGATTAATATCCATTGGACATATGCAAATGAATCCATGATGACTAAATTTTAAGCATGAATACACCATATAGGGAACCACATACATCTCATGTATCCAAGGTCGACATAAGATAATGTTATAGCTCAAATAATTTGGCATAACTCGACACAGAGTAGGTAATGTATATGGGCCCATGATAATATTTAATGTTATTTGTAACAAAACTTCTCATGAACTATTATCAAATGCCTTGATACTAATTTTATATGGTTCCAAATCTAAAGGTTCAATGCTAATGAAGGAGAGAAAGCATATGTTTTAAACTTTGATCCCTAAACCATTATCCACAAGAACTCATTTTATCATTTTATTGTGAACACACACCTGGATGTAGAGTGGTGAATAGATGTTTATAATATTTTGAGGTGGTAAATCCTCCTTTTTAAAGGATATATTATGTTTGATACATTTTATGAAATTTAAGACAAAGGCTGCATATGGTGGTTTGACATTACAAGGGAGTGTGGTCATACATAGTGCATATAAAAGGATATCTTAGTAATGGGATGAATGGCATATAAAATACAAAATTGAAGTTTTAACTATAGTATTCTTAGAATTAGTGGTAATATGACATGGGGAGGATTATTTTTTCATGTACTCTCTTTGGCATTTTGTATTAATATGTATAATATCATTGTAAACACTAGAACCATGAGTATGCAAGGATACAAGTTTGTAACCCCTTATAGATCAGGGTGATTTCATCAGACATAAGATATAAAAATTAGAAACCATTATAAGGTATTGGAACATGTAATTATTAACAAATATATCCATAGATAACAAGATTACAAGAAAAGAGAGGATCTAACTCTTTTTAAATTTGAAAACTTTATTTTTAGGATTAATGAAAAATAAAATGTTTTTCAAAAAAAGATATTGAAACCCCTCAAGTAGTTAGGGTTTTAATCTCATAAGTTAAGTTCATCAAATGCTTAACCCTAAAAATATCAATTTGGGTTATCTAAGGTTAAAGGGGATAGAGATAACCTAAAGTACAAGGATGATAAACTATATCTAATATAGGCCAATTAGGTGCTAAATTTAGATATAACATATGCTAAATTCATTAATCTAAGATAGGATGATAATAATAATAAGTATAACTATGTTAGATATGGAAATGAAAAATAAGTAATTTACTTAGCTAGTTATAATGATGACATAGTTCTAGATATGGAATACGTAGGAAGCAGACAAAAAGAGGATTTTGGAATAATTTACAAATTCTATATTGAGTACCTCTAGAGCTAAAAACACTAGCATCAACCTTAGACAATTATGTCAATACTACTATTTAAACTTGAAGTAGGTTTATTATATGAAATAATTATTGGGAAAAGATGAAACCACCTAGATGCTTCTAGGTTTATCTTTGCCTTTGATCTGGTGCATTAAATATGGGTCATATATTATCGATCTATAAAAACCTAGTTCTTCATCTTCATAGTAAACTTGGTAAAAATGGGTTAATGAAAATAGGTCTTGAACTAACCCAAAATAAACCTCTATATATTATTATTTCCTACATATCTAATACTTTGAAGAGGGCCTCAGACTGATGTTGTTCTCCCTTGCATGTTGTATTATGTGTGAATAATGTAATATGTGGAAATTAAGTAGAATAATGACCTAACTTGTAACTTGGAAAATCAGGATCTTATCCTAATATTTCATTATATCAGACTTATGTATGTGTTTTCCCTATGGATGATATGGAAATAGGATAAAGTAGGGAAGCTTTGCTTTATTGAGTGATTGATTGAATGCTTTAATAAGTTGTATTGGTCTATGTTAGGTAAGAAATGAATATGGGTTGATATTGTATTTATAGCAATCTCTTTGGAGAAATAAAATGTATGAAATAACTTAGGCCAACCATTATAGCAAGACACTTGTATTAGAGCAAGACACGTGCATCAATATATGTGTCTATCTGAGATGCTTGTATCTAGGGAACAAGAAAGTAGGTATAAGATCAAAACTTATAGAGGTAGAAGATTAGTAAGTTTTAAGAATTATGGGCAAGATATAAGGTATGGGTCATCAAGATAAGATCAATCAGACCAAGAGATAGGCCAAGGAGATTAAAATATAGAAGATGTGAGACTTATGAAAATTGAAAAGGTATAAAAATGAGAGGAAAAACCAAGGTTTGAATTTTCCAAGTGTACAAGATCGAGATGCTATATAATCCATATCATCTACATATGGTATGTAAAGACCAAAAATACCTAGGAATTGATTCTAGAATGAATATATAAATAATATCCCAAATATTGTGTTTGATTTTAGAAGTATGGTGAATATGATTCCTCAGTCAACTTGGGAGGCCATTAGAAGACTAGGCCTTAGTTACAACATTATGATATTAAGTCTCATAGATTATATACATGTGGAACCCATTTGGATATTGGAGGATGTAAATATAATAATTATTAATATGGATCTATATTAATAATTTGATGTTATTGACATGAAAACTGATGAAACACACTACCCTATATTAATAAGAATATATAGGTATATGATAGTTAGATGATCATTAATATAATAGATAACTAGTTTGAGGTAGATCATGGGGGAAATTAATTATCATACCTTTGAAAAAGTCTAAGAGTAGACCTTATATCACCCTTAAACAACTTACATCACCATAAACACAAAGGGGATACAATTGGTTTAATGTAATGTCATATCCCAAGCCTACAATGTTACGAAATAAAGATTTCACCTACTTTTCACACACTATGCAAAACAATTACCATAGTTGAAACAAGTAGAATATTTTTCATATCGACCTTTTAATATAATAGAATAAGTGGCATAATTCCACATGGAAGAATGTAATTCTCCATCGGTATGATATCCAATGGGCTCATATGATGACATCCTATTTTGTGTGACTCCTATGGATATGGATTACATATAACACACTAATGATGGCACAATGCCATCAAAAGTTGTGTCTTGAATAAATGGTGACTTAGATACACACATGTTGAATTTGACATGTGGGGATCATGAAGTAGGGCCAATGAGGATAGTCCATGCTATTGAGATACAATTTCCATATTATTTTGAAACTAAGGCTTTAATATAATATATTTATAGAATGGAACCTAATGTCACAAATATATGCCTTTGGTTCAATACATTAAATCATTATTTAAAGGTTGTTATTGTGACATGGTGGGAAGTTCACTAATATAATCAAATACAGTAGGAAAATTCATGTGAAATTATGTGATCTTGATTCTAGGTGGAATTTGGGATCTCATAACAAGGCCAGTTTTCCAAAATAATTATCTCAAGCTGCATATCCATAGATGTGTAAATATATAGACATCATAGGGTATAAAATTGATATACTGGGTACATGTATTCCATCACACCTTAGCACCTTTGAAGAGAGTATTATACATGTATCAATAACATAGACACAAAATAAAAAACGGCTTTAGGTGCAACAAGATTTTATACAAACATTTGTATTTGAGGATGAGAACATATGGTGCATAAGACTTTTTACAATATGAAAAATATTATTTTTCATGGATGCAAGGAGGACATACTCACTTCACAGAAGAAGTGTTTTAAAGAATAATCAACAATGGAATTGAATATATCCATAAAAAGTACTTAGATAATAAAGATAAGGAATAATATTTGTTGAAATCATGTAATATAATTTTAGATAGCACAAAATAAGTTGAATCTAGTTAAAATAAAGAAGACTTATATTTAAAAGGATTATTTTTAGCTAGAGTGAGATATAGATAACTCTAATGTAATTGTCATAGAAGAAACAAAAGATACACATATGTGAAACATAAATACTCAAGAGTAGGAAGGGGAAGGGAAAATGAGAGAATCCATTATAGAGAGTTATAAAAATATATATGAAGAGACAATGAAGAAGGTAGTTACAAATATTGTTATAAACTTTATATTAAGACTTGTGACCATTGGATACTATTATATTCAATAAAAAAATTTAGAGGCAATATAATTGATGCAAGATTACTAGGTTGTATTTCATACAAAATTTTAAGAATTCAAGGGTGCAACTAGGGATATGCAAATTAAACTAAAGGAGTGTGTAGCACCCATTAGAAAATGACCTTATAGGTTAAACCCAAATATGAAACTAAAATTGAAGGTAGATATTGATAAAATTTAGGAAAAAAGAATGATATATATAGTTGATATATTAGACTGGGTGAGTCATATGATAGTCCAACCAAAAAATATATAGAAATTATATTTTATGGTGATTTAAGGGCCCTGAATGATGCATGTGTAAATGATACCTTTCTAATATTATTTATATATGAATTTATGTAGTTAGTCACAAAAATTTAGGTCTAATATTTTACATATGGCTTCAATGACTACCATAAAAGTCCAATTCTAGTAGAATATTAGATAAATACTACCTTTGCTATAGAGTGGAGATTGTATGCAATCAAAAGTGCATCATGTCTATAAATCAATCCTAGCTTGAAGAAGATAGAGCATACCTACACTTCTAATTGTGAATATATCTATTAAGTGGGAGAATGACCAAGATGGGGATCCACTAGACCTAATTAAGGGATCACTTTTCATAATACACCATGCTAGGAAGGGTTTTAAAGCCTACAGTCTAATACAATCATGCAACAACCCTAAAACAGTCCTAGGTTAAATGTTCACTCTATATCTAATAAACAAGAAAGTAAATCTAATATAGTTCACACAAAAAAATTTAGTAAGGAAAAAAAAAATGTATGAGTAAGACCATAATACATGGAATATAAAGAGCAATATTATTTAAGCCAATACTTATGCTACTTCTCTCTACTAAAGAAAGTTAGAATATACTTACCTAAATTTGAACCCATCAAGAATCAATATATCCCTTGGATAAAGGGGATTTGAAAGAAGTTTTTCTAGTTTTTAAGGATAACTAATAAAGGCCAAAGCATCTAAGACTTATCCACAAGACTAGATTCTCCAAGTAAAAGACCTAAGGTAAGACTCCTCAAGTAGAATGGTGGAAGAGTAGATTGTAAATAAGTGTGAGATAGTAATGAATCTTTATTAAATATTTAAATAATGATGAAATTATCTTATATATAGTAATATCTCACCTTAAATCATTTTAAATATGTTATTTAAATGAGGTTGACCCAATCAGCCTTGTATGTTTTTAGGAGATAAATCACTAGGTCCCGAGATAGGTCAATTAAAGAATTGATGAAAATTCAAGTGTAAAATATCCATAAATAGTATAGGGTCAACCTAATAAACCTTGTATAGTAATTAGAGGTTTAAAAATGTATAGGTTCACCCTATCGACCTAATATAGTCAACTGGTGAAAGGGGATCAAAGTGAGGAAAAAGAGGATGGAAAGAGGAAAAATACTATAGAAGTGTGCAAGGGAGGAGTAATAGCTTAGGGAATGGTTTTAATATCTGGTTGGATTGGTACTAATGTGAAAATAAGGGAAAAAAATTCTATGAAGCACCAAAGGTCTACCCACCCCTTTCTCAGTGCACCTGTTAAGGCATACACTCAAGGAGATTGAGTCTCCATGGGTTCCTACAAGATGTAAAGCATCAATATTTGATAAAAGTTAAAAATATTAGGTGTATACATATTCCCCACTCAAATCTCATCATGTGTCACTAAGGTGAAATAGGGGATGGTGCTTCAAGAAAGAACATAAGGACACATAATGCTGAGGCTAAAAAAAGTCAAAATATTTTAAAGTAAAAATAATTGAAAGTAAATGACTAAAAAGTAAATGCAATGCATACCTTGAATTAAATTTATCACTAGATGTTTATTTTCTATGTTGTTAGTTTTGATTGTGTAGGTTGCATAGACTAATTTTGATAAATACAAGAATACAAAACTAAAGAGCAAGAACAAATAAACATAAGAAAAACCAAGATAGTTGGTGCTATAAGGATAAGACATAGTTAGGAAATTGGCAAGCTAGGGTGACAAGTGTTATGTTAGAACAAATGACCAAGTCAAACAAGATTAAATTGGGTAACTAAAAATCTAAGGCTAATAAAAACTAAAAAACTCAAAAAAATTATCCTTAAGTAAGAAAGGCAAACTCACCAAGTTAAACCAAGGATACATGTCAAATATGATGGTAATAAAAAAAATCAATGGTAAAAGCAAAAACAAAATGGTAAAAAAACATTGATAAGTGAGAATTAAAAATACTTATCTCACTCAATAATGGAAAAAGATACATAAAAGGGAAAATAATATTGATGAGTGAGAAGCATCAAGCCAACCTCACTCAATAATGGAAAAAGGGTATGAACTCAAGTGTCCATAATAGTAGGATAGGATAATAATGACAAATGGTAAAATAAAAGTAAAAAAAGTGTAGAAATGTAAATTATGGTGTAAATAATATAATCCATAGTTACTCAAACATTTTTTTTCACGCTAAAGATAGATAAAACTGAAACAAAGTAGTGCTAGCATGTTTTTGAGAGGTGAAGAAGGAAGTAAAGAAGAAGGGAAAATAGATTTGGAATCAAAATTTGTCTATCAAATGGGGAAATGAAATGGGTGGAGAGGAAAATGAAGTAAAAACCAAGGTAGAATAACTCTTTATCAAAGTTAAGATACTCAAATTAGGTTTGTCAAAAGAAGAGGAATTTTGACCTTAAGGCCTCTAAAGAAATTATCTTAGCTAAGCAAGTCTTAGGTCAACAAATGAAGTATATAGATCATCCTATGAAGGATATATGCATGAAAATTAAAATAAAACTACCTTACGACAATGTATTCCCCATTATTTATGATCCATTATAGAGTTGTTGGTCTACTACAAAGATTGGGTACTTATATGAGAAAGCAGGTAGCTCCATAGAGTTTGTTGAATTCCCCTATTCTAATCTACTAGCCTACTGCACCTGAATGGACCTCAAATTTATGTGAGACCATATATAGAGTTTTAAATTTGATTATAGATAGGATATGTGATTTTTATGCTTCCTTGTAGATATCATTGCTTTTTGATTCAAATGATATTATTTGTATGCTAGGTCCTCTCTTCAATCTTGCACTGCAACTTCATAAAAGAGAAACCCAAGGGGGACCAATAAGTAAGTGAAAGATAAATTGAGGTAAGAAAAATATTGTAATTTTTTTAGGAATCCAAGGTCCTATTTATGGTATTTCAAATAAAATCATAAAATAAAAACCCAAGGGGTGTCAAAAAGAGAAAATACAAGAAGATAAAGAAAACTATGGTATATCAAGAAACCAAGAGACCAAATGGGAGGACTAAAGGTTTGTGAAAGGAGGGAACATGTTGTATATGGAAATATATATGTAAATAACCTAAAAAAATGTTAGATATAAGGCATGAAAAGAAAGAAATTTTTAGGCAATTTTTTTTTGAGAAATTGTGTTGGTGGGCTCTTTGAAAACATGGTCATCTTTGGTTTGAAGATGGTAGGTACTCGAAAAAATAATATATATGAATAAATATGGGCCCCAAAATTTTTGATCATATTTAACTTATTTATAATGGGTGTATTATAATTTAAGGACAAGGTCACCAACATTAAATGTGTGAATTTTAACACATTTGTTATGTTGTTTGGAAATATGAGCCCTGTATTGGCAATTATGTTATAAGGAAGAAAGATAATGTTCATCAAGTAGATCAAGGGAATTAAGATGAGCCTCATGTAATTATTCATCAATAATAATACCATGATGATATATATGAAGAGAGGGAAGCTCAACTTCTAAAGGGAGAACTGACTCAAAAACATAGACTAGTGAGAATGGAATTGTGCTAGTGGCAGTACATATGCCAATCCATTTGGGTTTCATAAATTGTATTTTGAATAATTTTGTTAAGAATTTTATTAGTGGCCTTAGCTTATCCATTACATTTTATATGATAAGTCATGGAAAATTTGTGATTGATTTGGAATTTATTGCCAAGTTTTTTAACATGTTTATTTTTGAAATTACCACCATTGTTTGAAATTACCACCATTGTGGAAAATTATTTGATTAAGAATAAATTTGGAAATATTAGAATTTTTGACATTAGAAAGGGGCATGGCTTCTACCTAGTTGGTAAAATATTAGATAGAAGTGATGATCAAAACATTCCCATATTGGGAACGAGGTAGTTTGCCAATGAGATTGAATCCCCATGTGTAAAATGGCCAAGGAGATTTGATAGTTTGAAACTATACTAGAGGTGAATGGAATATATCATCATGAAGATAAAAATGAGTGTATTTTTAAGCATATTTTATTGCAACATTTTCAATAGTAGGCCAAAATTAACCTATACATAGGCCTTTGTGGGCTGTAGCATGTCCACTAAAATGGCCATCACAAATTCCCCAATGTGATTGTTAAATAATAAGAGGAACCTCATATTTTATAACACAATGAAGCAAGGTACCTTTATCATTGTGATAATAAAGTATATTATGTCAAAATACATACTTAAAATCTTATTTAAAAATACGTGTCTTTTTATGAGAGTCTAAATTAGGAAGATAAGTTTGATGTTCTAAAAATTAAATGATGTCTTAGTACCATACGATTTATCAAATGATGATCACCTTGATATGACAGATAAATGAATATAGTGGTTGAGTATAGGATGGATATTTTCTTATTTGGATAAGAAAATTATGATAAAAAATGACTTTGTAGGAATGAAAGAGAGAAGCTGAAGAGGCAAGAGAATTAACAATGGAATTTTGATCTTTAGGAATAGGCTCAATAGTGAAAGAGATGAAATCCTTATCAAGAATGGTTATAATTTGATGATATGTGATGAGGTTCTCACTTTTACATTGAGAAGCACCACTAACTTGGTGGTAAATAATCTAAGAATCACCTAAATCATGAAGGTATCAAATATCTCAGTCAAGAGTAGCTTGCATGCTCAAAAAAAGAGCTTCATATTCAACTATATTATTGGTGACATCAAAGGCAAAGAAAAAATCTAAAGGAATGATCTTTCTAAGAGGACTTGTGAGAATACAACCTACCTTATCTCCTTGAAGGCATTTAACACCATCAAATTAAAGGGTATAAGTATCCTCATGTAAGTCAACATTGATTATGGGAAGTTCCTTGATAAATAATTTTGGTTTAGTAGTATCAGAGGGAGTAGTCGAGTCATCAAGGTTATTGGATTTAAGATTAGTGATAAAGATATGAAAATAATCTTTGAGAGAAATATCTTAATTAAAACCTTTGATGTAAAGGATATTGTCATCTAAAAGATTATCTTGAAGAGAAGAAGTGGATGGTATGGGAGTTGTGGCAAGGTGATTAGATATGATTTTACCTTTGATAGTTTTTGAGTGATAATGCAGGGATAAAATTCCATAAGGAAGACCATCCATTTGCCAATTTTATCTCCAAGAAGAAATTCTTTGGAGAAGAAATGATGAAGGGGGTCAGAGTGAACAATGACATAAGTAGTTTGGTAAATCATATAGTGGTGAAGCTTTTCAACTGTGAAATAGATGGTGAGGCAATCATGCTCAATTTTGGTGTAACATGTTTTGTAATTGATGAGGCCTCAGCTAATGTAGTGGATAACATACTCTCTTCCCATATCATCTTTTTGGGAAACCATTTCCCCAACTTAAATAGGTGTGGAAGAAGTATATATAATCAAAGGTTTATCATTATAAGGAAGACAAAGTGTAGGTGGATGAAGTAATGACTCTTTCATATTATCAAAGGCTTTTAGACATGGATTCATCCATTTTAAGCTAGTACCTTTATTGAGAAGTGAATTGATACAGTGAATTTGATATGCCATTTTGGGGATGAATCACCTAATTGCCCCAAGTTTGCCTAAATAAGTTTGAATATTGGGAATATAATAAGGAATGGGCATGTTGATGATAACACTAATTTTGGTAGGGTCAACATCAATGCCCTAGAGAAAGACTAAGAATCTTAATAATTTTCTAAATGTCACTCCAAAGACACATTTGTAAGGATTAAGTCTAACTTTATATTTAAGAAGATAGTCAAAGATGATACCAAGATTAGAAAGATGATTCTTATGATTTTTGGATTTAGTAATGACATCATCCACATAGGTTTCAACAATTTTATAGATGAGATTATGAAAGATGTGAGTCATCATTCTTTGGTAAGTGGATTCAACATTCTTAAGGCTGAAGGGAATTTTGACATTGTAATAGGTGCCCCATTCTATGGTGAAAGTAGTCTTATGTTGGTCCTTGGGGGTAATATGAATATACTTATATCCTGAGAAACCGTCCATAAAAGATAACATTTTGTAACCAGTCATGGAATAAACAATGGCATCTATTGAGGGTAAAAGAAAGTTATCCTTGGGACAAGCAAGATTAAGATTATGAAAATAAATACAAATGCAAATGACCATAGTGACTTTATTTTGAATGGGAATAATGTTGGAAACCCATTAAGAAAAATCCATTGGTTTAATAAATTTAGCATCAAGTAATTTGATGATTTCCTTATGACATAAATTGGAAACTTTAGGTGGAAATTTTCTTTGTTTTAATACATAAGCTTGGCATTAGGATAAGTAATGATTTATACACCACAATGCTAGGGTTAATGCTAGGAATGTCCTCGTAAGACCAAGGAAAGGCCTCATGATACTTGTCAAATAATAAGCTAAAATTATCATGTTTAGTAAGTGAGATTTTATGAGAGACAATAATTGGTTGAGAACAAGATGGAGTAACATATTTGATGCGAGTGGTTTATTCAATAAGCATGGCATTAACATCTTGAAAGTGGTATGTTTCATTAGGTAAGGTAAAAATGGGATTTGTTTTAGGATCAATGCTAGTAATGAAGTTGTTGAAGAAAGGAATTTTAGTTTTAAAATTTCCAATTTTATGATGTTATCGAGTAAGTTGATTTTCTCGAGCATAAAGTAACTCAAGGATAGATTTAACACTAGGCGAGGTAGGAAAAGGACCATAATACTTGACATCTACTTCAAGATCTAGAATTTGATTTCCATGGTGATCATACTTAGAATGTATCTGATGAACATTAATTACCTTGGCATATGTAATTTTAGGAGTAGAATAAGTAGATATATCAGAAGTGGTTAGAATATCAATGGGTTAGTTATGGTAAAAGGATCAGAGGTAATGATTGGATTGATAGGTGGTAAAGGGATGTGTAAATTTTTGGAGGTTTAAAGGTATATTTTGCTCTACCACCTAAGGAATATCAATAAGAAGAGGATTGGTAGGAGGCACATGACCTAGAGGATCCAAGGTATGATCAACATAAATGATATGAACATCCTAATTAAAATATTTGGGCTAAGGTTTTCTAGTAATTTTGGACATCCAAATCTCTAGATTAAGCTTGGGCCATTATATAGTTATCATCATATGTTGGAAAAATCGTACATGCTTAAGAATCAGGGGGAGTTTCAATGGGTGAAATCCTAATATTATTGAATGTATGAGGAGACATGATGAGAGGATATTAAAATAATGTGGCCACTCCAATATCATTGTAAGTGAAGGCATCTTTAGGTAAATAAGGCTCTTGATCATTACATGGAGGGAGAAAATTGGTAATCTCATCAATAAGAGGAATAGTACTATCCCTAGGCAATAGAGAAGGAGGAAGACATTATGAAATGTAGGGAGGTAACATAGTAGTATTTAAAGTATTTTAAAAATTATTAGGCTCATCATCAAAAAAATCTACAAGATTAACTTGTAAATCAAGATTCATGTTGATGAATTTGGGTAAAGGAACATTATTGATCTTAGGAATGGTAAGAATACAATATTGTGATTTAGGATTGGGAATCTGAATGCTCCATGGGTTGGGATCAAATTCATGCTTATATTATTTTCCATTATGTAATAATTTAATACATTGACTACCAGAAGAATTAATGGTCCTCATGCGATGAGTACATGGATGACCAAGGAGTATGTTATAAGATAAGGGTAAGTCAAAAACCATAAACTTGGTTCAAACAATCTTAGGTCCAATGGTTAATGGAAGAAAAATACAACCAATTGTCTTTTGATTTGTTTTATCAAAACCATGACAAGTAAGATAGGTTTTCTTGAGATGATACTTGTAATAACTGAGTTATTGGATGAGCCATAAAGATGTCAAATTAATACCAAAACCTTCATCAACTAGAAATTTTTAGATAAGAGTGGTATTAATGGCTACTTTGATGAAAAGTGGTAGATCATCAACACAAAACAAAATTTCATCATTGATCATGTCTTCTTCAAGGAATTTAATAGAAGGTTTGGAAGGACAAACAATTTCAATGGTATTTACATTGGTAGGTTGGGATTCAATAGAAGGTGGTTCTTTATCTAAGGGGGATGAGTCATTAATTGCTTAGAGATGTTACATAAGGAACTTATGATGATAGGGTGAAGTGAAAACCAACTCCATAAGTAGAATCTTACAAGGCATAGAGCTGAGTTCTTTAAGAAAGTTCTAATGAGACTAAAAAGAACCAGCATGAGGTTTAGGAGGTAAATTATATTTTAGAAGAATAGATGTGGTTGGAGGATCGGAGGGAGGAGATGGTTCCTCTTGGGATTCTAAAGCAACATTAGTAGTGGTAGTATCTTTAGGAAGTTATTCCTCCAAAGATGGTTTCTTAGGCTTGGTAATGGGATATTTGTGAGATGTTTTATGATGATAATTGACCTTATCACTGTTAACATATTGAGATTTGTTTTAATATTGGTCATAATTGGAATTAATAAAATAAATATAGTTAGCATTTGGTTAATTATTTGAAGAATATCCTTGGTTATTTAATGTAGAAGCTTTAGAAGTTTTTCATTTTTTAAAAGCAACGGTGTATTCTTGATGATGAAGATTGATCATAGCTTCATGATTGAATGAATCACCAATCATTTAAGAGATAACAAATTTAGTGAGCCCTCAACAAGATTCATGAGAATTCCAAATGTCGACATGGAACCAATAAAAGAGATTGGGATCATACCACTTAGGAGGAACATTAAGATAGATGAAAGGTTTTAAGGGTGGTAAAAATGATTTCATTTGGTAAACTAAAAGAGGTGTATGAGAAGGTGAAGGAATATTTGTTTTGGAAACTCTTAGTTTGTTTTATGGAGTATTAATAGTGATAGCATTATATGTTTGGAAATATCCTTTAATAATTTTAGGATTAGGTTTGAATTACTTCATAAGAAAGTCTTGAGATTTAGCTTGATCAAGAGCTTCATTCAGTGTTTGGAAAGTAAAGGTTCATTCTTATATTGGAGAGTGGGAGTTAAAGCTATGATAAAGAGTTTGAATAAGTTATCATCAATTATGTTATAGTTAGTTTTATGAGCTAAATATTTCCATATTTTGATAAAGTCATGAGCTGATTCAGTGAGAGACTGCTTAGCATTGATGAAGTGGCTAAGATAATTTTTGGAAAGATCATTGTGTTAAAACTCTTTAACCAAAAGATTAACCAAACATTCAAGTTTCCAAATATAATGTTGGAAAAGTTGATTATACTATTATAATACATCATCAGTTAATGTTTTTACTAATATTTTAGCTATGGTGAAGGTATTAGTTTTGATCCACTCTATGTAAAGGTTGGTAAAGGCTTTGAGAAATAAGGAAGGGTCTTTAGTCCCATCATACATGATAGTTGGAGATATATTACCAATATTAATGGAAATAATGAATGGGCCAAAGGTTCATTTTTAATAGTTTGAAGCATCTTGATATTCATTATGGGTTGAGGAATAAAATTACTTGAAGCATCTTGAAGAGGTAGAGGAATGAAATTGGGATTAGCTTGAGGATGCATAGTTGGAGGTTGATTAGCCACATTGATTAAATGTTGTTGAATTTGCATCATTTGGTTGGTGTTAGAATTTTTCATTATGTTCATTTTTTGGATAACTTGGGCTAAAAGTTGAGTTATATCAGGAGGTGAGTTGGTGTTGGTAGGATCACTTCACAAATTGGTGCTAGGAGGAGGATTAATATAAGAAGGATTATTAGTGGTATTGGTAAGTAAACTTGTATCAATTACTCCCACATTAGTTTGAATATTTTGAAGATGACAAGTTTCTTGATAAGTAAGGAAAGGATTAGATCCATCAAATTCATCTTGAGGTGTTATTTACACCATATTGTAATTCATGGATGAAGGAAGGGAAGAGGTACCCCAAGAGTGATGGTGATATTGGGAGGAAAAGAGAGGAAGAAATGAACATCCCATATAATATCTAAATGGATTCAAGATATCCAATAAGATTATGATAGTAGACTTCATTATGACTGAAGAGAGATGAACAAAATGCAAAGAAAGAGAAGTAACGAACTAGATTGACAAATAGGGAAGGAAAAAAGTAGTACAAGGTCAACTAGGTCAACATAACATAGAAAATAAGGCCTATAAATAGTACAAGGTCGACTGGGTCAACCCAGTATAACATATAGGGAAATTTAAGAAACCAATAATAGGTTTTGAAGTGAAATAAGATAATTTTTTCAAGTAATTTGAAAAGAGATAACTGAAAGGAAAAAAATAATCAATTAGATTAATGTTGGCCAATCCAATTGAAGCACACAACATAAAACCTTATACCAACACTAGATAATGTAAGTTTTTACAATACAAAATACAACTGATCAAAGAGAAAGTAATCAACTATTAAATTAAAGAGATAACTAATTGGTCAACTTGAATTTTTATTATATTATTAAGATATGATTTTAAATGTGATGGGAAGTTGGCGATAAAAAAGGAACTAGAATAGTAATCTAATGATGGTTTTAGGCAATTTGGTCTAAAAGGGATCTATAGTAGTAATGATATAGGATTTTTATTAGCATGTACACCCTCACTTCATAAACTAAATCTATAAGGATATCAAGTGCTTATCTAGAATATACCATTAAACACAATTTATACTTGACCAAAACATCAAGTCAGCTTCCCCCTTGGTGATGAAATCCAAGTAGGTTGGCCTTGGGTAAACAAATGTTAAAATGTTTGTTTATATTTTGTGATTTGGTCATGTGTGTATAAAATATAAAATATTGAAACTAAATGACTAATTGAAAAACCACCTAATTAAACTATGTGATATATTCTAAGCATGCGAGCAATAAGAAATGAAAGTATGAGCTAATTACTAGCATATAAGGTTAATTCCAAATTTGAAACAAGGTAAAATGTTGATATAGTCAATAGTGTATGCATAAAATATAGAACAAGATCAATAGGATCAAACCTATACTATGGAAGCAAGGTCTAAAAATGAATAGGGTTGGCATGGTTAACATAGTTATCCAAACAATATATAGAACACATAACTAGGTTTGTACGATCAATCTAGTTGACTGTGTAGGGGAAATTTTAAATACTACAAATTGTAAAAGGAAATACTATAAATAAAGAGATAGAGAGATATAAAGTAACCTTGATGGATTAGAGATGTAGATAATGAAGATTGATGTTCAATAACCTTGATATATGATTGCAAATTTTTATAACTGGGTCGAATGGGTTAGTAAAGATTTATTAAAAATTGATGCTAAGTGTTTGAAAATGTACATGGTTGACCTAATAGTTTGGACTAGATGTCTAAAAAATTGAAAACCTATACTAGGTTGACTAGGTTGATCTAGTATCTTATACCTAAAATCTTGTGCACATAAGTTAGATACTAGGTCGACAAAGTTGATCTAGTATGGGAAATGTATGATAAAAATAATTATGAAAGAATGAAAGAAATGAAATAAGGTAAAGAAATCCTATCAAGGTTAGTTCATGTTAGGTTCACTAGAATGTATTATGAAGGTGAATCCAAAGTGAAGGAAATACTAATAAGAAAGAGGAAACATGAAAACAATTTGACTAGTGGTGGGATAGGATTCATGTCAGGTTCACCAAAATGTATGAAATCATAAATGCATCATGTATATAAATCAATCCTAGGTCATAAAAGATAGAGCATACCTACACTTATGATTGGGAATAAATTTGTTAGTCAGGAGCATGACCAAGATGGGGATATGCTAGACCTAACTAGGGATCACTTATCACAATAAACCATGTTAGGAAGGGTTCCAAATCCTACAGTCTAAC
The DNA here is from genome assembly GCA_037957365.1 of Torreya grandis. Taxonomy (NCBI): domain Eukaryota; kingdom Viridiplantae; phylum Streptophyta; class Pinopsida; order Cupressales; family Taxaceae; genus Torreya; species Torreya grandis. The sequence continues at coordinate 3,069,956 of JARHVA010000978.1, forward strand.
ACAATTATGAAATAACCCTAAAATATTCCTAGGTTTAATGTTCTCTCTATATCTAATAAACAAGAAAGTAAATCTAATCTAGTACACACCAAAGCTTTTGTCATAACATGAGGGGTTATTAAAGAAATCAAAACATGTATAGGAGAATATAAATTAAGCTAAGTATGAGTAAGACCCTAATACATGGAATATAAATATTAATATTATTTGATCCCATACTCATGCTACTTATATCTACTAAGGAGAGGATAATAAATCTAGAATATACTTATTTGAATGTGAACCCATCAAGACTCAATCTCTTCTTTGGCCAAAGGGGTTTCACAAGAGGTTTTTGTGGTTTGTAAGGATAACTAAGAAAGGCCAAAGGATCCAATACATATCCTCAAGACTATATTCTCCAAGTATAAATCATAAGCTAAGACTCCTCAAGTATAAGGGTGGAAGAGAAGATTGTAAATAAGCACAAGAAAATAATAACTCTTTACTACATATATAAATAATGATGAAATGATATATATATATATATATATATATATATATATATATATATATATATATATATATATATATATATATATATATATATATATATAGAGATCCACACACACACACACACACACACACACACACACACACACACACACACACACAGAGGTGGATCTCACCCTAAATCCTTCTAAATATTTTGGATGTACAAGGTCAACCTAATTGACCCTGTATGTTTTCAAGAGATAAATCACTAAGTCCTAAGCTAGGTTAACCAAAGTGTTGATGAAAATCTAAGTGAAAAATATCCATAAATATTATAGGGTTGACCCAATTAACCCTATATATTAATCAAAGGTTGGAAACTATATAGGATCAACCTAGTCAACCTAGTACAGTTAACTAGTGAAAGGGGATCAAGGTGAGGAGAAAGAGGATGGAAAGAGGAACAAGACTATAAGAGTGTACAAGGGAGGAGTAATATCTTAGGGAATGGTTTTAAGATTTGGTTAGATTGGTAATAATGTGACAATAATTGAAAACAATCCTACGAAGCACCAAAGGTTTTCCCACCCCTTTCTCAATGCACCCCTTAAGGCATGCATCAAAGAGATTGAGTCTCAATGGGTTTTTTCAAGATGTAAAGTGTTAGTATTTGATAAAATTTGAAAATATTATGTGTATATAGACATAATTTGCATATAAGGTAATTCCTTTTAGTATTAAAAAGCTCATGTTGTATTTTGTAGAGTTTTGGTGACTATATTTAAGGATTTCATACATGAATTTATAGAGATTTACCTAGAAGAATGGGTTGTTTTCTCTTTGATCAAATATCATTTTTCAAAGATGTGAATTATATGGGAGATATGTATAGCTTTGTAAATAACACTAAATTTGAATAAATGTTTATTCTTCACACATTTTGGTGTCCTTATAGGACATGTTATTTTTAGTGATGGAATTCTTATGGATCAATCTAAAATTATAATAATTATAGAGCTAACACCTCTTATTAATTATTTTTAGGTGCGATCATTATTAGGTCATAGTTGGTATTATCATAAGTTTATGCAGGGATATGCTATGACATCGACACCATTATAGAAGCTAATGTGTAGGGACATAAAATTTTAATAGACTACAAAATTTTAGTCATATTTTATTGACCTAAATCAAATATCAATCACAACTCCAATCTTGATCTTCCCTAATTAGAATAAGTCATTTCTTGTCTATGTGGATGTATATGGTATCAATATGGGTGTATTGTTGGTTCAACCTAGGGATGGAGGCCTTGATCACCCCATTTAATTTTAAATCCCTAATATTTAATGAATATAAAATAATTATATCATAATATAACAATAAGATTTAGATATGGTGTTCACACTCCAAAAGTTCATACATTTTCTATTAGCTATGCCATTTGAGTTCTTCGTAGATCACCAAACTATATGATACTTGGTGAATAAGATAATGTTGGTATGACAGATATCTAGGTGATTGATGTTATTTCAATAATTTCAATGTAAGACCAATGTGAAGCTAGGCTGAGAGAATGTGGGACCTGATCATATAAGTCACTTACAAAATAGCAAAGAGCCATATGATTTACAAAAGATGAGTCACTAGATTATTATTTATTTAGAGTCACTATAGTTCTAGAAAATATGGAGGAAATAGTAAACTTTTTGGAGCAAGGTATTTTACTTAAGCATTTTGGAGAAAACAAAAATGTAGCTAGTCACATGAGCTCTATTGTTTAACGTTATTAATGAATTTATTTACAAGTTGTGTAAATATGATGGTCTATGAATAGTATATTTGGATAATGAAAGGGCATAGTTTCCAGAAGAATCATACCAAAAAGTTTTGGGAGTTCATTTCATGGGATAATTTTCTATGATAAAAATATTACAAAGTGTTATGTTGTGGCCTACAATATTCCAGAATGTGCACATAGTTTCTAAACACTGTGGCATATGTCAAATAGTAGATAGACCAAATAAACATGATGAAATGCCTTTGTATCTAGTATTCATTACATAACCCTTTTTGAAATGGGGAATTTATTTTTTAGTGCTATTAATCCACTTATAAGCATAGTAATTATAGATATATGATCACCATGACTTAATAGTTTCTAAAATGGGTGGAAGATGCTATGACATTAAGTTGTAGTTTTGAGAGATGTAGATAAGTTCTTATATGAAAATATGATAACAAGGTTTGGGTGTCCTTTGAATTTAATTGGAGATAGATCAACACAGTTTATAAATAATACCATTAAAACCTTGACTGAATAGTTCATGATCTTGCACCAAAAATCACCTTTTATCATCCCCAAGAAAATGGTTAGGGAAAAGCATTGAACAATGTTCTGGAAAATATACTCACCAAAATATGCAATGTTCAAAGGGACAACTAAGACTATCACATACTTACAACCCTTTAGGCCTATAAAACCAAATAAAAATGTGAAATGGGGTTTACACCATTTCAATTAGTCTATGAAATGGAAGAAATGATTTTAAGGAAAACATATTTCCAATTCTAAGAGACCAAGATTCACTTAAGACATAATTGCTTGATATATCAAGAATGGAGGAATCTAAACAAAGGGAAAGTTGGACATATGGGATCAATAAATAGATCTATAAATATTGACTCAATCTCAACCTAAGATTGAAGGAATTTTAGACATATCATAAAGTCTTATTATATTATTATAGATTTAGAGCACAAGTTGGGAATTGGGCATTAGGTGGAAAGGTCTATATATTATTCATGAAGTGTCATAAAAAGGCACCATCATAATCATATACCTTTAATGAACCATTATTTTGGTATGGGTAAATGACTGTACACCTAAGTCATACTATCAATGATATCTAGTAAAAGCATATATAAAAATAGTGGGTGTTGAGTAGTAATGTGTAAGTTTTTTTACTTTTATAGTTTTCTTCATGTTTTATAGGTTGTAGCACTAGATATACATAGTGTGATATATATATATATATATATATATATATATATATATATATATATATATATATATATATATATATATATATATAGTAGATATTTAGAGTAGGTACCATAGTAAATTCTTATAAGGGATAACACATATTGAAGGAATACAAGTCAATAAGAGGATTTGTCAAATTAATAAGTCCAGGAATGAGGTGATCAAGAAATCATACATTAAAATGGTATAAAAATAGTAAATACCAAGGTAATTAATTAAAAACACCTTAAATATTATGACATTTCCAACATAGATATATATTTTTTAGATAGATTTAATGCATAATAAAATAAAATATTAAAGAAATAAAATGTGGCACATTACATCATCTAATACCATTAAAATAAACATTAAACTTAACCATGAAAAAGGAGAAGGCCACATCACATCAACCCTTAAAATTCAATGTAAAGAGGATAATGTCAAAAAAATATAATTAATGAGTCAATGCAAATGTTAGAGAATGTTTTTGTGGGGTAATAATTATAAAATGTAGTATAAATAGGGAAAACACACATACAAGGGTCATTGAAGTGGGTGAGGATTAGGAAATGGAATAGGTGAGGAAGTTTGAATTATGTTGTATGGGTGGAGGAAGAAGAGGGTGAGGATAATGACAAAGAGGATAAAAGGGATCTCAGGCTTCGAGCTTATAGTGGAGAAGATTAGTTTTATCATGTTATCTATTTGTGGGTTTGGAAATGTTGTGACATACTGTGGGTTGAGACCCTATTTTCTTTCCTATGGTAGGAGGTGTATCTTATTTAGGAAGTCATAAGTAATCTTCAATGAGATAGGACCCTATTTGACTCTTGCAAGCTTTGGAAGGGCTTTGAATAATTTGTGAACCTTGAGATATTGATAGTGAAAACTATATATATATATATATATATAAATTTTCACTGTAAAATAGTTGTCTTCAATAGATGTCTATTAGATTTTGTCCTAATCTTAGACCATGGACTCTCCTTCCCAAGTGACCCTACCTAGGATGAGTCAGATGTTTATTTTGTTTGGTCTTAAACTTTTCCTGACTGGTCTAAGGATATGGCTTCCCCACTAGTGGAAGAATCCTTTCTATTTGGGTATTGGGCTTGGATGGCAATCTGAGCCTTCCCTTATTTAGGATTATTCAAGTAATGACTCAAAGGTTGTTAAGGTCAATACCATTGTAGATATGGAAAGAATGGAGATCATTTGTATAAAATGAACCCACATTATTGATACCTAAATAGGTTAGACTAATAGAGGTCTTTCACCATTTGTAGCTTTATATGTAGACTCATGCACTATTTTGGAGTGATCTATGTGTTTGGACTCCTAAAAAAACCTTGTTGAAACCCCTATATTTCTAGTATCATGATTCTATGTTAACAAGGATGATAAAGGATTCCTCGTAAGGTTATATGGAGTATGATATGATATAATTGAACATTTTTGGTGAGATGTGGTCTCATTGAGTGGGTATTTATGATCACTTTTTTTTATCTTAGGGTTTGTAGAGGATATGTGAAAACTTTGCTAAAAACCAAATCTATGGATTACTATATCTAGATTCGATCAATTTTGATTATGGTGGAACTAAAAAAAAATTGTATTATCAGAGTGGATGATAGAGGATTTCACCCTTGTATCTTTAAGGCTTTGATATTTGCCCTAGAATTTATGTGTAGTGTCCATGATGTATGACTGAAGGGTCTTATTTTGTTTTAAGATGCAACTAAATTTTTGAGGATGAGTTGGATATCCCCTTAATATGATTTATCTATTATTGGGCCTAGTGGGAGGATAAGCCCACTTATTTTTATTCAATTGTGTGGAGGATGTGTAGAGGTTATAAGAGGTAGAAGGATAGTAGAAGGCCTTCTACTCCTAGTGATATATTTTTCTACTACAAAATTATCAAGGAAGTTCTACTGAAGATCATTTGTTATCTGTATTTCCTTGGGAACCTTGCTTTTACTAAAGGTTGTGGTAACCTTTGAACCCTCTTGGTGTAATGGTTGTGGTATCCTTAAAACCATATGTTTGTTTAATCTACCAAAGTTTTAGGATCCTTTAAACCTTATATCCATGCTTATTATGGTTGTGAGAACCTTAAAAACCTCTTGTTTTTATTTGTAAATGTTGTGAGATCCTCCAAACCCTCTTGGTTATGGGACCATCATTTAAAACCATTACTCTGGTTATGGGTCCAATTATCAAAACCCTCACTTGTTTGATTCATATCTCCAACTTCAAAAGAATTTACCCCATCAAATAAAAAATTAGGGAAAACTTAATTGTAATTTAAAGTAAAAAAGATCCTTCTAAAAATTTAAGTTTTATCCCTCCAATTGAGTAAATATTTTTACACAACACCAAAAAATTCTCAATGCATCAAATTCTAGTGCAATTTTATGATTTGTATAATGAAGAGATGGATATTGGTATTGCCCTTAAGTAAAAAATATGGCATAATAAATAAAAATTTGAGTTTATTGACACAAAAAACACTGAGTATTTCCCATAACCACAAGTATCTATTTCAAAATTGAGAGCCCTTACCCTATCTGATAGGTTGTGTAAATCAGACACACAATGAGTAGTGAAGATCCACATATTTGGGTAACATGATGAAGTAATCATGAATATATTGATTCAATAAAATAAATAGGTGATATATAAAATTTATGTTCCTCCAATCCATTATGATATGAGTAAAATTAGATTCACATGACACAAGACATGAGATTAACAATGTTAGTAAAATCACTGGCATTTTATAAAATTGAGATTCCTTATCCATTATGATATCAAAAAGGTGTACACATTACCATCAAAGGGAATCCCAATCAACCATGTTAATAATTCACTAGTGTGAGTTTTTAAAGAATTCATAATGAAGAGATATTGGTAGAATAAAAAGAGTGTTAGGCAAGCTATGAATGGGGTAATTGACATAGTGTAATAGATGATCAGGCTAGGAAAGTATTTAAATTAGCTAGAGTTCCTTGTAACATAACTCATAAAAAACATATATAATGTAATTAAGGAATAATAAATTGTTTCAATTATTGAGTTCTTATACTAATTATTTTATTCACACAATAAAAATCACTAGAAAGCCAAATCACATTGAACATGGATTACTAGATAGTGAATTGTTTTTCAAACATAGTTTGGCCACAAGTTGAACAACATTATGTGAAACTAGGGAGATTAGATTAATTGTGCAAAAAATTAATTAACTTTTAGCCTCGAGTGCCTCAATATGCAATCAAATATTTGGGCCCAGTTACTATAGTGAAAAATTGAACAATGGGGTCTAAAACCAAATTCATGCATTGGATAAACTATCATTCATGCCACTCTCATTTGTCATGGACATTATACACATGTAAGATTAGATCCAATGTAGTAAAAAATCAAAATAAAATAAAAATCATAATTTAATAAATAATAATACCTCTAATTGATATTACAAAGAAAGAAACACATTTTCACTTACCACAAATATCCCCTTGTGTTTATTTTCTAGGATTTGAATGTGATGTGGTTATGCAATTAGATGTGTTCAATAATTTTGACAACATGTCCCATTAGAGTGATGAATATCTATTGATTAGATGAGTGTATGACTTATACGACTTGATATCAAACTATCATTCTATCCATAGGATCTTGAAGCTTTTTTTATGTACATGTTTTTTGTAGGCTATCTAAGATTGTTGGAAATGATGGTGAAGGGTTTAATTTATAGATTTTAATTAGGGGAAATAGATGGTTGTATTTAATTTGATGTTGAGGGATATGATTTATTTAACATCCTCATTCAATTAGTGGAGTTGCATATTTAATTAGGAAGGTTGAGAACGGTTAGCATTTGATTTTATGATGAGTGGGCTTGATTGATTCTATTTCTTAATTTGGGGATTTGGGGATTTAACTAAAAATAGAGTGATATAATTTATTTATTTTATCTATAATTTTGGATTTACTTATATTTTAATTTTAAGACTAATCATATAAATACTAATGATTATATATTTGAATAATCTAGTGTTTTATTTTGGTGGGATTGGGTAAGGTCATGATATAATGATTAATTGATTGGGGGGTGGTGTGATGTTGTTAGAGCAGATTAGCTAGGGATTTATTAATGATATGATTAGGGTTATGAAGTGACAATATTAGGTTTGTAATGATATCTAAATTAAGGTCAATTATGGATGAATAATGATGAATTAGGGATGAATAGGGATGATTATGAATGAATAGGGAAGATTAAGGGTGAATTAGGGATAATTACATATGATTATGGATAATTAGTTATGATTAATGATGAATCAAGCTGGATTAGGGATAATTAAGGATGACTAAGGATTACTAGTGATTAAGTAGGGATGAATATGGATTACTTAGTGATAATTAAGGTGGAATTAGGGATGATTAAGGATGAATTAGGGTGTTAAAAGTAAATTTTCAAAAGTGTTAAAAGTGGGGGGTTGAATGCAAGTTGTTGAATTTGAAGTATCTAATTTTTCCCCTCTTTGAAAGGGTGTTACAAATGAAGGAATATATATATATATATATATATATATATATATATATATATATATATATATATATATATATATATATATATATATATATATATATATATATATATATATATAGCTATCTACTATTCAACCCCCACTACTCCATTTCAACATTTTTTCTCATTTTGAGATCCCATCCATGTATTTCATTGCTACATGCCCTCTTAAGAGGGCATAATGTATAACCTAATAATCATAAAATTTCACAAATGTATCTAACCATCCAATAAAGGCATCCTAGTAATGAATTTAATTTGTGATAATGGTTTTAACTTGCTGTTAGAAAAGTTGATAGGTATTTCTTACCTGAAGAAGCTACAAAATAAAATTCATAGAAGGGACCTATGAAATCACTATAGATGGGACATAATGAGAAAATATATATTATATTTATGGAATCAATAAAAAATTGAATGGTTAATGGTTGATGTTGGTGAATTTGTCATCCAATGGACATATTAGTTTTAATTTTTGCTTTTGTTCATTTCTATTGCTACCTCCTAAACGAGGCATTTTTATATTGACATATCATTTATTTTATGATAAACTTTGATATATAATTATATGGTTGCATTAATCTACATATATGGTATTACTATTATTTTGTTAATATTTGAGTGATTTAGTCTTTTTTGATTGATAATTCAATATTAAAAAAACCATATTTCTATATGGAATCCATGTCATAGTTTTAGCCTGTTGATGTTGTAGGTGTGTTACTATGGAAAATATGAGAGAAAAAAGAAAAAAACTATGAAAGAGTGTAAAAATTATGGAAAATAATATATTTATAAGTAATGTTAAATCCACCATTTGACAACTAAGGTAGTCAATTGCATATGTAACTAAACAACCTCTAGATTGACTAGATACATCATACATTTGACTAGCTAGGTTGGGGATCAATTGCATCATATAAATGAACAATAATGGTTTCCAATATAATGAATTATGAAACCAAACAAAAACTATTTTCAATCATTTTCATTGTGTAATTTAATGACAACCATTATAATTTGGTTGCATAATGCAACTAGTCAACATATGTTTTTAGTCAATTGCATCAATAATGCTTGTTATTCAGTTTCAATATGTAATCAAATATTTCTATATAAAAAACTATTTTAATTATCTATTTGATCCCTCTTCCTAATAGATTCATCAGCACACTTTAAAAATTCACCATGCCTATAAAATAATTATCAATAGATTCGCCAACAAAATCCAAGGGGATTTATGATAAGGGCTCATAAATTTTACCCTACCTAAACCATAACAATTATAATATGAATCCAAATAACTTGTCAAATAAATAATTTATATAAAGATAAAAACACAAGTGAATCCAAAAATCATCAAAATTTTAGCTACCCTAAGTCTTGTGGGATAGATAAATTTCAATGCCCTCATATCAAAAGTTTTAAATGTTTTCACATGGTCAATGGTGTGTGAGAGTGTTGATCATTTTAACCATTTATATAATGACCTAAACTTACCTATATGGTCACACCATTCCTCAAAATATTTCACATAACCAATTAACATGCCTCATCTAATGTGCCTCTTGTTTCATCCTCATTGTTAGCACGCTCTATCACAAAGGCTATGATGTCACCTAGTTAATATTGGAGGAATTAAACTTAGTAATCAATGAATTTATCATATACATCTATAGATCACATATTTTAAGGATATAATTATAACAAAAAATCAAAAAATGGATAACGAGATAAATCATCAAAAGGTGAAAATTATTCTTATCATACTTCAAACAAGTACCATGATGAAAACTAGTTTTTGGTGTCATATGTAAATATCTTGTATAAAATTACCCTACACTTGGGGTTATATCCACTCCACCCATTTATTTACATCATATACATCTATTTTTGTTCTTCAATTAGAGCCAAAGGAGATTCATAATGAGCCTCAGGAGCCTACTGTAAGGGATTGTCCACCAAAATAACACCAATGTTTGATTCCATTTATTAACCAACTAAAAATATATCACTAAAATTGGGTTTTTTTTATGTTATATATTTTAATGATATCCATATATTCATTTGAAGCTTCTTGTTTCTCTCAATTTTTTTCTTTTCTTAATTCTTTAAAAAGAAATAAATTAGTGATAAGGGGTGTGTAGAAAAACCTATTAAAAATGTGCATGTTGAATCCAAGTGATTGTGGAGATATCTTATTTGGCTTGGGAGGATGACTTTAAAATAATAAAACACTAAAATAAACTTATTTTTTAGAAAATTAAATGGGTGGATTGCATAGCATAAGCTAGATCCTAGAAGCAACATCTTTCTAGGAGTCTGTCAATCCACCTAATTGAAACACTTAAGTTGAAATGATGAAATAAAAGTATTTTACATAAAAATAGTAAATTATTAATATTAAAAATATAAAGTAACTAAATTTTATACAATGAATTTAAATTCTTTTCTAAATTAATCAAAATGAAGCAACTAGTTTGATTATACTAATGTTGAAAATTGGTGAAGGATATGTTGTGGTTTTGGGTTTAGTTTATCTTTTGATAAGGGATAAAGTTTTGGTTAAGGTTGGTAAATGGTAAAAATGGTAAAAATGGTAAGAAAAAAAGAAGGAAAAAGGGATATATTATGAAGAGGTAAATGTATGAAAGGGATGAGAAAGAAAGGAGGTAAAAGGAAGGATAAATGGTGAGGAGGCTAATGGGTAAATGGAATAAAGAGAAAGAAGAGGTTAATGGTAAAGAGTAAATGGGGTGAAAGGAGAATAATAAGTTCAAATGGGTTATGGTTTTTAGGTCAAGAAATAAGATGCCAAAGGGGGTTAAGAAAGAATAAATTAAACTTGCAAAACAATACAAACTACCTTGATGTTTATTGAAGATGGATTGAGGATGGCTTGTTGAGGATGCCTGTAAAAGATTTTGGTAGAGTTTAATTTATTGAGATCTTATATATAATATTATGATGACCTCCAATATGATTAACTTCTCTAAAAACCTATAGCAATACACTAAGAACAAAAGACTAACTTGCCACTTAACCTTGGGTGAAAGAAAGGGGGGTATTTATAGTATCTTTGTGTGAAGAAATATGACAAAATAGAGGAATATTGAATAAATTATAATTTATCTAAATGGGATCATGATTTATTCAAGGTGAGATTATTGAGGGTTCCCATATGGGTTGGTGAGTCCCCATGTTTGAATGCAAATCATGCACATGGGTTTGAATGAGACTTAAAGACTTTTTACCATCCTTTTTTGCTTTCACAAAATCACTTAAAGGGGTAGAACACCAAATTTGTCACCATTTTATATGTTAGGGATGAAAATTCTAAGGTTAGGTTGGTGGGGATTCCTATGTGGGTTGGAAAATCTCCCATTTGGGTTGTTGAGCCTCTATTTGAGCTAAAAAGTCAAAAATGGATGTTCTTTATCTTTTCCAAAGTCTTAAAGAGGTAGGTACCTATTTTAAAGTCTAATTTCATATGGTAATAAAAAAATACATGTTTAATAATGATCCCTTAAGGTGAAATTTTCCACATTTCATGGGGGGGCCTTGTGATGCTTGAATGAGGTCATCAAACACTTTGGGAAGGGTCCCAAGTGGGGTATGATGTCCCATATGAAGACACATCACTTCTAAGCCATGTCACTTGCCATATCACCTCAAAAATCACCTCCTATGTCACTTTACATGTCACATGCAATGTCACATACCATGTCACTTGCCATGTCATCATGAATAGTGATAGTGGGTCCCATAGTGAATAGTACTTTCAAATAGTGATTTTGAATGATATTTTTGAATAGGAAAATAGTGATTTGGTTGGTTAAGAGGGGTTTTGGGAAGGTTTAATAAGTTTTATGGGATCCCAAGGCATTTAGGCATCACAAACTATAAGTGTGCAATTTCCTGGTGTCTACACTTCTATCCATCCCTTAGTTCCATTATTATCAGAGTTATAAGAGTACATCTAAGAAGGAATATGATATTTTGCTTACATAAAGTAGGAATATTTAATATAAAACCAAACATATTATGAAATAGTTACCTCAACAGTGGTTGGATGTGAAAGAATCCATTTATGATGTAAGCTAATATTTGGATAACCTCCAATGTCCAAGGTTTAATCAAAAGTGAATTTCAATAGCCCAGTATAAATGAAGTGCTCTAATTTTTTTTTTGGAATATTTAGTTGTAAATAGATTTGTACAGCCACAATTCTTACAATGACTTCAATTGTGAATTTAGTAAGTACCATAGATTTACCTTAAAATATCTCATGGTTCCTTTGCTTACATATAAATGATAGTATTTTAGCTCAAAAAACTAACCAAAAATTGTGAAAAAAAAGATGAATTATATTTTTATAATAAACATATCCAAAGGTAATATTAAAAAACTTAATTTCACAATAAAAAACAATAGACTAATTAAAAAGGCAACATTTCCAAATCTTATCATCATATTGGTAAGAAAAGAAAAGATGTTCAATTGACTCAAGATCACTGCACACTAAACAAAAGGGAGGACATTCACGACATTTAACAATCACTTTATGAACAAAAAACTTATCATAAAATAATAACCATCTAAAATAAGCTTTTTTGGTTCAATACAGGAAGATCAGACCACTTCAAATCTAAAATTCCAACTATGGTAAGATTTACATACATTCCACACATGATTAATCATTAAGTGAGGGGGATGGGTCGAGAAAAGATTAAGTTATAACATCTTGGTACAAAATCATGAAGGGGAGGCCCTTTGATCCATTTGATACTATACTATAATTTATTATCATTATCAAGATGATTCCTAGAGTTGTTGTCTATGAGAGGTTTCTTTACAATGGAATATGTCATACATTGTGTAGAAGGAATGTGATACATGTGCCTAATGATATCCCAAGATGCCCAAAACTTAGGTCCAAATAAGTCCTTGAAGTCTCTCATACCTTTATTGAACCATTTTATAGTAAAGCATCCCCTGGTAATGGCCAATGGATGGTTATTGAGGTAGAGGTTCCACCATAGTAACCTATATCCTTGGAAATAAGTTCCCATCCACCTAAAAACATGTTTGTTAGTTACCATATGTTTTACTAGGTCATATGCCTTCTAAATAGTTGTAAAGATATGAGAGTTAGCTACATTAAAACAATATCGAGAGACCATAATGTTGACAATGTGTAAACCTTTCCATCTAGATTTACCTTAGGAAATCCTCTCAAAATGTTATTTCTAACCAACACTTTATATGGTTCATATACCTTAAAGGGCTTGATGTTCCACTTAACTATAAGGGTAATACCTTGAATATGTAGGTCTTTCAAGCCAAGACCACCAAGAATTCTTGGTTTATAATAAAATTTCCATGAAATTGTATGCCTTTTTTTATTACCCTTTTCATTTGACCATAGAAAATATCTAATAATTTTATGAAACATATTGATTTGAGTTTATTTGAAGAGACAACATGAAGCATAATATAGACTATATAAAGAGATAATTTTCTAACAAACTTGGATTCTACATGGGAGGAATACTAGGTATTTGTTTCATTTTTCAATTTTCTTTTAATTTTGATGTATACCCATTCCCACATCTATTTGAGGCAAGGATTTAGAGTAAATAGAATCCCAAAATATACAACTAATTAATTGGGGCCATTTTATTCCCACACAAATTCATCAATCTAGTTTGGTCGATTCTCCTCCCAACCAATAATACAAGATTTATGATATGAAATTTTGGATCTTAAGGCTAGGCAATGTATATTCAATCTATCTCTAACTTATGTCAGGTTGTCCTTGGAGAGTTTAATAAATAAAGTGGAATCGTTACTGAATAATACATCAATTTTTTCCTTTTGATTGGTAGGTTGGATACCTTTCACAGGGGGGATAATATCTTTCATTCTCAATAGATGATGTATTGACTCAACAACCAAGATAAAGAGCAAAGGAGCAAGTGGACATCCTTGCCTAATTGATCTTTGAATGGGAAAGGATTATGTAGTTTCCTTATTTATCTCAACAACTATAGAGGTATCTTTGAATAAAACTAAAATAATTATACAAAACTTGTCCTGACATCCAATATACCTCAACATTATTTCAATAAAGGGTCATTCTATTTTATCATATGATTTTTCAAATTCAAAAAGAATCATTCCAATGTCTTGTTGAGACTCTCTTTCCAAATAAATTCCTTCCAAACTTTCAATGATATTATCAAGTATATATCTTCATTTAACAAACCCAGTCTAAGTTTTAGATATCACCTAGGTAGTAATGGGGACAATCTCTTTACCAAAATCTTAGCCAGGATTTTATAAGAAATATTGAGAAGTGTAATTAGATGCCAATATTTTACAAGGGATGGATCCATTTATTTTTTAATGAGTTTAATGAACCCTTTACTGATTTATAGTCTAATGGATCCCACACTAATTTATTTTTTATATAATTCCAAGCAAACTAAAGAGATCTAATCTTTCTTTACCTTGTAGAATTCAGCTGAGAAACCATCAACACTAGGGGCCTTGTCTAATTTTAAGGATCAATCACACACCTAACCTCATATAATGAAATTTTTATATCCAAAAAGGATTCTTGAAAAAATGAGATATGTTAGAGGTAAAATACACTAAGAGGGGGGTGAATAAGTGGTGGCAAACAATGTGATGCAATTGCTAAAACCTTACAAATACTTAAGCATTCAATATAATAATTCATGAAACATATAGATAATTCATATAAGTGAATAATGAACATAATTCAAGATCACATACACAACAAAATATCTACGTGGGAAACCCTCTTAGGGAATAAAACCCACTTTCAAGCTTAAAAATACATGGACTACTATCCTATAAGATGATCACAAACAAGAGACTAATCAAGTCCTTATAATTAGGAACCTTGGTCAAGTCCTTATGACCTTAGGCCTTTAGTGAAATGGAATTTACATAAGGATCACCTACCACTAATATTATCAAGTCCTTCTAACATAGAACCTTGATCAATTACTTCTAACCAAAGGTCTTTAGTGAAACCCTACTTCACAAGGAGCAACTGCCCCTAATGAAGATCAAGTCCTTTAGACCCTCCTTAAAATGAAAAATTCCACCTTAGAACTAATGTATTCAACACCTAATGATGGACCTATGATTATATGATAACTACACAAAATCTATCTCTAACTTATTCATGCCTCTCACAAAGGTATGCCACAATATCTCTTCTTCACTCAAATCGTCCTCACATGCACACTCAGATCTCTTCGCACAAATTCAAATTTCAAGAACACTATACTATCATAAAAAACATGACCTATAGATCATAAACATAGTCCTTATTTTTATAATCACCCCAATAGATAGGCACTTTCACTCTCATCTATTTTCCTTCGCTCTCCAACTCTCTCACATATCAGTCTCATCAAGTCTTCCAAAAACACTACACATAAACCTAGAAATCATCTCATTTGGTTTCAAAATTTATGGATAAATCATGAATTAAAAATATAAAAGTATTTATTTATCATCAATAATACATTCCTTCACCCTTAAGGTATCGCACATGGGTCACTCTTAAGCACAAGCCACTTTCAAATAGGCCTATGTCACTTTTAAGTCCTATGGAGACCCATTCAACTCTTTGACACTTATCTGAGTAAAATACTAACATAGGAACACTTTAAAACTACAAATTCCCATTCCAAATGATCTATAGTTTCTACTTAAGTTCCAAAAACCATCACAATACCCATTTGATTAAGCATAATTTTCTTAAATAATTCTTTGTACACATAGTCATTATGAACGAACACACAGTCACCTTATAATCCTTTTTTATATTGTATACAATTTTTCAAACATTCATAATCCACATCAAGCATCCTAATAGAGTCTAAAACACTCCCATATATCCAATTCACCATGAAACATCAAAAAGACATCTACATGAGCTCAAATACTCTTCTTGGGTCACTTCCAGAACAAGCACAAAATCACATTCAAATTTGAAGCTTACTAACTATTATTGTACATAATTTTAGATATTAAAATTAGTTTTTTTAGATGAAACATGGAGTACTCATCATATTTTATTTTTATAACATGAACAAATTCATCATGGATCAAAAGATATGGTCTAAAAACCATAGACTAGTTTTTCCCTTATTAAATTTGAATATTTAAATGACAATGGTCATAGTTAAACTTCAAACACTATGATCACATCTCATGTCCTCACTTTCTCAGATAAATTATAAAGCATTGATTGTGTATGAACTTTGATGCATAAGCAAAAATTCTTAAATGTTAAACCTTGGTCACTTTGACCTCATCTCATGCAATCATGTAATGTTGACTCCACATGCTATGTCAATCCCTGTGGATCAACTAGGTCTATAAATAACAATGATCACCATTCGATCAATCTGTACAAACACCCACACACTATTAGATCCTTATCCTTTACCTTTTCTCAAATTTTAAATAATGTTCACTTCTTTTCATCTCACTACTTCTTGTCATCTTAGAACACACATGTTATGTTGATCTTCTTTAAGATGCTTTATCTTTATCTTTGCTAAACATATATCACATTGACCCATTTTACTCTATGCTCACCATTGGATTTGTAATTATGAACTCATGTGAACCATTAGATTTAAACTAGGTCTAGATCTTTAACATCATGCAAATTGACTAAGTGTGTTGACTAACTATAATAAGCTTCGAAAGCCAAATTTGCATAGATATATCTTTTGCTTTGATCAATCTCATGACCTCACATTTGCACCATATGAACAACTTTCATAGGGAAATACAACCATGTCAAAAAATAATATTAGTACCTTCACATGTGTGAGATATAATTCAATTAAAATTATTACTTAGATTCTTTTCCATAAAGCCAACTATGTCAAAACCTTGTCTAGAAGGCCAACTTTGAACATGCATATCTTTTGTCATGCTTTGGCACTTGACCTAAAAATTAGTGAAAATCAACTAGGCTCAAAACTAAATAAACTCATATGATCACCTTCTCCTATAATTTCCACACATGTGATATATTCCACCAACAAACTTCTTACTCAACTCTTTCTTGCCTCATGCAAATTTGGTTAAGTATGGGAAAACACAGTCAAATTGCCTAGGATCCCAACTTTGCACTTGCATAGCTTTTGACGCACTTAGGTGCATGACCTAGGATTTAGTGCATAGAAACTAAGAATAAAAATTAACAAAACCATATGATCATTTTATCTATACAGATCCATGTATGTGAATTATGACATCATCAACATGCTTACTTAGCTCTGATTGAACCCTTTGCAAATTTGGCTAAGTATGGGAACTTAGTGAATTCTATTTGAGAAGCTAACTTTGTACCCTCATATCTTTGATCTTGTTTCAATGCATGACTTGAGATTTAGTGAATAACAACTAGGGACTAATGTGATCACAATCATATGACCAACTCCCCTTGACTCATCCATACATGGTAATTATGACATCATCAAACTATCTACTCAGATTTTTTACCACTAGACCCAAACTATCTAGATGAAAACTATTATCAACCAGATGAAATCCACTCATAAATAAGTACTAAAAGATTAAAAAACATCTTAGGGACCTTTTTCACATGCTCAATATTCCATACTCATACCTAAACATCTTTAAACATGCCAAAATAGAAGATAAACCAAACATACTAGGATAAGCATATTACACATTTTATCATTGTCAGATACACTATCAAGGCACTTCATCCACTCACTTGGAAACCTCCATGACATAACCTTGACATCAATAAAAAATATCCAAAAATATCTCCCTTTATCATTAATGTAAAAACCCATCATTATCAATTTCAACACCCATCAAATAGCTCACCTTCCTTCTCTCTCTTCAGGCACTCTCTAATAGGAGTTTCTCCCCCTTTGACACAAGACAAAGTGGGCACCAACTAATCCCCAAGACCTAAAAAAAACATAAATAAGAAAGGACCATATTAAAATGACGATACAAACTCCCCATTACCTTGATCCTATCTTTTATTTTCTTTATAACTTCCTCTTGTCTATCCCAACACTCTCTTCAACCAAGAACTACAACCAATGAAGAAAGAGCACACAAAAGAATTAAAATCTGATGGAACTTACCAAGAAACATATGAGAGGGAATCTCCCTAAGATTTTTGAGCCATTTCACCTTTTCATCATCTTTATATCTCCATACTCCATGTAACCACCACATAAGCTTACAAACCTTCTCTCTCAATCCACCATAAGGACCATCAACACTACAGCTATCATATAGCTTATTTCACAAATCTACTAGCTAATTAGGCCTCCATGTTGACAAAAATAGGAATAATTTGAAAACCCAAACCTTTATATATCTATGAAGCTTGGTTTGACAACCCATTTAGCTCATTCAACATATTAAGAAGCCTCAGACCTCAACTCATAAGGCAGACCACTTTTCTAATGAAGCCCAAAACCCTAAAAACTCAAAACAAACAAGTTTAACACAACACCTTCTAGTCAATATCCACCTCTAAAACTTCTTGTACACTTGGAGACAACCTTTACACAATTTTTGACCAAGATTTGAGCTTCCATACCATTGGGAACCTTGACTTCTTATAACCCATTTTAGGGCCTACAAGATCTTAAGCAAAAACTAAGAAATCTGAGAGCTAGTAAAAATATCCAAAATGAATTTCACATACCTTCATATCAAAAAACTACCTATATCATACTATAATAAATTCAATAGACCTATCTATGTAAAAAGATAATCTTGACAAAACACAAATCCTCCCTTGTCATTTAGGAGCCTTTAATCTGACCCTAAAGACTACTCCATATGTAGTTATCAACATCATGACATCATTCTAACATTAACACAACATATCTTCTACCTAGACATATTTTCTCCAACTAAAAATACTCAACTCTAGTCTTCTAGGTCGATCTCAAGATCACCATAACAACACTTGCTTCTTCACTTGAAAGGAATCTCTTAAGAAGCATAGATAGAGACACGCTCTATACCTCAATGGCCTAGAACAAAAAAAAATCATATTCCTTATCCTAATTGCTTAATTGATACTTATGGTTCTTCTTTTCTTCTTTAGATTTAGATAAATAACTTCCTCAACTAATACAACATTCTCATTTTATTATATGATTGGATTATCAATACATGGAGACAACATAGATTCATGACATACATTTTCATCTAAAGAATATTCCTTAAAACTTGGATCCTCATAACTAGGCATTTGTTCAATAATAATATAATGATCACTTGGATCTATACATACCTCATAACTATCTTCAACCAACACTTTGGTCTTCTCCTTGAGCTTGGTCTCTATATTCTCAACATGAGCAGAAAATGAGAACTCTTGGGACTCTTTAAATTTGGAAACATTTTACACAATAACAAATATATTACTTAGAATTGTAGACTCATCATAATTACTACTTACCAACTTTGGTCTCCATGAGTTCACTTACCTTCTACCTTACACTCTTGGAGCTTGATTGAAACTTTTATGACTTGTAGGCCTTTGCTTGTAGAACCTAGCAATGTGACCTCTTTATTCATAATTGAAACATACCATAATTTTTACAAGAAGATATTTTTGAATTTACATATTTGGACATAATCTTAAAATGTGTCCTATGTCATAATAACTATATCACTCAAAATTTCTTAAAGGGAACTCAACTTGTCTTACCTTAAATGGACAATGTTTTGAAAAATGTCTCACATCATGATAGTTGAAACACTCAACCTTTCTCACACCTTTTGACTGATGAATCCCATCATAGTTACAATAAAATTCATTTCTAATAGATCTATTACATTTTCTATCCCTATGACCAAATTGATTATAAGTATAATAGTAACCTTTAAAATTTACATACCTCATGGCATTTGGTTGTCTGATCTATTTTGTCTTCAATCTATCACTACCTTCATTCCTTATCTAATGATTTGTATTCAAAGGTTGATCCACCTTTCTCTCATTAAACTTGATGTCAACTTGAGAATCAAATTTGGCCTCTTCATTAAAACCCAATCTAGTTCTATCATTAGTTGAATTTTGACTCTTTAGGAGATCATCTAGATCATTAGAACTTTTATCAAACTTGACAAATCATTTCACCTTGATTACAAACTTATATAACTCATATTTCAAAGACATAATCTTAGAAGCATACCTTAAACATTCTTCTTCTTTAGCTCTTATACCTATATACATAGATTCCAACTTAGAATTAAGAAACATGACAACACCTCCATGCTCTCTAGAGTCTTCAATCAATCTTAACTCAAAGATACTAAATTACTCTTCATAGTCTTTAAGTTTAGATTTAATTTTCTTATTGACCTTATTCTTGATCTTTAGTTCTTCAAGAGCATTCATTAATTTTATCTCATATTCTACTTCATCTATATCATCACCTAAATCACTCCATATAAACTCCTTCTATTTTGATCAACTTCCTTCCTTAGCCATGAATAGAGCTTCATCTCCAGTAGGACCATCATATTCATGATCATATTCTAAGTAACTAACTTCACTCTCATCTGATGAGCTTTAATCTTATTTGGTGTATAGACTCTTCTTATCTTTGAAATACTTTTTGTTGTTGTCAAACCTTCTAAATCTCTTTTTACTTTTATCAGACCTGAGTTATCTCTTGACATCATCATAACCTTGATCATGATCTTCATCAATATCCTTCTTGTACTTATGAGGGCACTTATTAGCAACATGTCCTACCTCTCCATAATTGAAGAATTTGAAAGGTAACTTACCCTTATACTTGGCTGAACCTAATTTCAATTTCTTTGTAAACAAAGCAATTAGTTCATCCTCATTAATATCAAAAATGTCATCTTCCTTGGTTTCTTACCTTGGACCTCCATTTTTGGCTTCATATCTACTTTGAATGTTGCTTCCTTATTTAGTGGTATATCATCATTTACTCTCATATCATATGTAGTAAGGGTGCCATGTAATTGATCCATCTTCAATTGTGTAAGATCATGACTTTCTTCTATAGTAGACACTTTTGGATAAAACTTGAGAGATAGAGACATTAATACCTTTTGAACTATATTAGACTCTTTAAGGTTCTCTCCAAGACCTTTGATGGTGTTTATAACCTCATCAACTCTCTAAAAAAATGATGCCATAAAATATTCTTCTTTAATTTTGAGACTCTCATATTATCTTTAATGAGTCTACAACTTTACCAACTTAACATTTGAATCTCCTTCAAAAATAGTTTGCAATTTATCCTATATTTCCTTTGTAGATGTGCAATGAATTACTTTGGTGAACTCATTTTTATTTAAGACCAAAAGTGATGGCATTCATTTCCTTAGAGTTATTCTTAAAAAAATTCTTGTCTATGTTTTAATATTTTTTGGAAACTATAAGTTTAATTTCCTAATTAGTAAAGGGGTCTAGATTATGGGGAAAATTAGTAAATAAATGTACCTTGATTAACCTACTAATTTATTGAGTCTAGAATTACTTAGTTAATTTCTAAAAATAATAAACAAAAGAGAAGATAATAAAACTTAGCTTGTTATGGGTTTAGATGAAAGATTTAGAGGTTGATATTTGCTAAGTTGATGAGGTAGACTATCAAAAAAAAGGACCCAAAAGTCTATTTTCTACCTGGATAGTAGCACTAGAAATTGGGCACTTTAGGGTCTAGTGTTATAGTCTTATTTTTGGCACTATAGTCCTTTTGATATGCTCTTCTTGATCTTTTTGGGTTCTTTTCATCTACTTTGAGAGATCTTACATACCAAATTTTAGGTCTAATTCAATCTTTAGTATCTATACTTATCTGTGTACATGGAAACAAAAAAATAAATCAAATACCAAAGGGGAAAACTAGGTTAGGATAATATTGATCACACAATATAGAACCCTTGCTATTCTGATTGCTACCTACATTAACCCTCAAGCTAGGGTCTCAGATCTAATGTAGTTCTCCCTTAGGGAATGTGCTTTGTCAACGCACATGATTGATGCAAGAATAAAATTTTCTTAGGCCCTTCCTTGATCAAGCATGCAAATGTAAGTGTGATGCAGAGAAATTGAGATATACTATTGACTAATTTTTTTTATGTCTAATGTGCCAAAGTAGTAAGCACTAGATATAAAATTCCTTGTGAAGTCCTTATATAGGAGACTCATTATTTTAACTTTGGGATATTTATTTACATTTGGCTGATAAAGGGGAAACTTAGGAATGAAGCAAAGAAAGGGGCTAAGACCTATCTGATAGAGAAAACTAACCATTGGGGGTTATATTGACCTTAGACAATAACACTATAAATGGGACACCCTAGGTTTCAGTGCTATAGTCCATTTTTTGGCACTATTGGCCAAGGGGTTTATGACTTAGGGGGATGTGTCAGGGTCCAAAAGAGGTTTTTGGGCCTGAAAGGGTCAAACCTGGTAAGCTATAGATGACTAGGAATAGGCAAAGAGATGTCTAGGGAATATGATAAGACATATAAAAGGACCTAGCTAAATGTGGATAAAGCTTATATTCTCTAGTTAGGGTCTCTTATGAAAGGACCTTGAAAAGACATAATATGTGTGTTTGCTTCACCAATTTAGGGTGATTACATTTGCCCCACTTTTATTCTAGTGATGTAATGAAATGAATTACTAGAGTAAAAGAAATAAAGAAGATGCATACCTAGACTTACTTGTGTGAAGATAAATGTAATAAAAGGATTCAACTTCCTAGCTAGGGAAGTGGATTAAAGAATTGAAAATAGTGCTTAGATAAAAAGAAGGAAACTATGTATTAGATGCCCCCTTTTACTGAATTTGAATAATGCATAGAAAAGAGAAGAAATCCCTGTAATATATGCCCTCTATATTAAATTTGAATAGTGCCTAGAAAAGAGAAGGAATCCCTATAATATATGTCCGTGTATTAAATCTAACTAGTTCTTGGAAAAGAGAAGGAATCCATGTAATAGATGCCCACTGTACTGAATCTAAATAATTTGAACTATATTTGAGAAGTTCTTGGAGGTCCAAAACCAATGTTTGTTCTTTATCCCACACAAAATCTTGGGTCTGAGTAATATTATGGATCAATTGATGCAAATGAGTGTATGGTCCATCTTGGTGACAACCTAAGTAATGCTTGGGTGTATACTAAAAATACTAGTAAATGTGAAAGAAGAAAATGGCATGTCCTATCATGTCAATCTATATAATCTTATAATATGAAGGACATGAACATATGTGCCATGCCCCCAAATCTAGTATATGAGTGATGCATCTAATAATCTAGAAATCTATATATCTATAAATTGAAGGTGTATCCCTCTGAATGTCTTGTATAATGCTGAGTGACCCTAATGTAGTTTGAATCACTACATAATTTGACCAATCTGACTTGACTAATGCTAAGATACCTTTATAATCTAAACAACTTTTGTAATCTTCACCAATTTGAGTTGAGTAATGCTAAGTGACCCTTGGAGTCTGAACCACTTATGAAATCTTTGACCAATATGAGTTGAGTAATGTTAAGTGACCCTTAGAGTCTGAGCCACTTGTGAAATATTGACCAATTTGAGCTGAGTAATGCTAAGTGACCCCTAGAATTTGAACCACTTGTGTAATCTTATGAAGTACATAGTGTTATTAATTTGAATACTTGAAGGTGTAAAAACCATGCTAAGTGACCCATGTAGTATGAATCACTATATGTTTTGACCATTCTGAGTTGAATCTAATAATTTGACTATTAGAGGTGTGAGAACCCTAGTGTACTAGATAGGTATGCTAGGTAAACTATGGGAATAGGTATAGTAGGAATGATGCCACCGTTTTGGGGAGAGGGATGAAATCTGTGATAGAGGAGGTTGAGCCAAGAGTGATGACTAGTGGCGAAACATATAGAAACTTGGTTGGCTTGGATCAAATAGATTGAAATGCTATTATTGCATTGGTGAAATTGGAATGTATAGAGTGAAAGGTATCATTCATTGATTAGGATCAAAGTTTGTATCTAGGTTTAGTAGATATACAAAAGCTATCATGCCATGATAGGCAAGTGAGGTAAAAATAGATTGAATGGGATGAAAGATTGATTTGATCAAACAAGCTAGATTGTTTGAATGTTTTGAATGGGCATTTGATTTGTAATCATATGTGCACAATAATATTATTGGGTTTTTGTAATTGGTAAAATTGATTTGGTAAAATGAGTTAGTTTATAAGTAGGATATATGTAAGGTCTAGTTTTTTGAGATTGGTAACTTGTTTAGATAAGTTGAATTATTTTGAGATTGGTAAAAGGTTTGTATTAGTTGATTTGGTAAGATCTAGACTTTAATAGGTTGGAAGAGATGGCTATCTAGGATTGGGAATGTTAGTTGTTAGTAGAAGGAAAAATTAAGATAGCCTTATGTATGTAATACCTTCCCAAGAGTGGCTCAAGAATACAAAGGTTAGCTAGACCTTTGGCTCCATCATTGCCATACTAAGTGAATCTATAAATTGATGTTGAAATGACTATATGGTGTATCACACTCTATTATAATACTATCTAAATCCTGACAGCCAAGTGAACAAGTGCCCATACTGCTTATGCTATGTAAAACCTTATCCTAAGTCTGATGTTGAATGTGATGCACTAATTATAGCAAGCTGTGATAACTTTGGAAAATGCAATTTGATTGGTTGTACTATTGTCCCTTTATGTTGTAAAAAATGTTCATTTGATCTCAAATGTAGTACATTGCTATACGAAATAAGACCTAAATTTTTTGCTAAAAGTGAATATCTCTCTAAAACTATGGTTTTTTATGGTGATTATGACCCTATTGGATATGTATATGGAAATCCAATATGTATACCATAGACTATACAAATATATATGGGTTTTTTGTGTTGTACTGGTTTCTAAACTTTTTGAATAGATGGAATAATAGATCTCCTATGAGATTCTATCCTAAAACTTGCATTGTGCTCATGATGAGTGATCGATGATTCCTATAAAGGAATGTTCTAGGATGACTCAGTCATGGAGGAATGTGGTCTAGGGTTTTATAATAGAGGATATCTCTATGCCCCCTATGTGAATGCTATAATACCATCATCAACACATCTAGAAATGTGATCTTGGAGTTTAAAATAGGTATCCATATTATGTTCATGGATATGATGATAATTACAAAAGGGTCTGTATGGTTGTCTATGTAAAAGATGTGGATCTCACCAATGAGTAGAAGGTACTGTAATTAACCTCCTATCTATTAGAGTTGATAATATGATATATGGGCTATCCCACTCTGAATCAAACTATAATAGTGTTGGTTGGTAATTCTCTATATTACATACTATGGGTGATATTCTAGAAACTTGTTCTTTGTTCTTAATTGTTTGATTTTCTAGTTTTGGTCTCTTATCTTTTATAGGACATAGTGGATGTTGAGTGGTAGGAGCTATATCTAAAGATGTTATTGTGAATTGTAGAATGATCGAGTCAACTAAATCTACCTTAATCAATCCCAATTTGTTTTCCAATACTAGAAATATGTAACACAAATATCTAAAACAAGGCTCAATTTGATATAGTAAATTATTAAGGAGAGGTTTGTAAAGGCCTTTGATAAATATATGCTAAACCTCTAGATCTACTAGTTTGTATATCAATCTTAACAAATGAGCTTTAAATCTTAATATGTAATCATTTACTAACTTTGAAGAATTTTGATGTAGTGTGGAAAGTTTATCATATGTAACATGAGGGCCCATGTTTATATTTTAGTTCCTAAGAAAATCCTTCTCTAAATAATAATATGTGTGCAATAAATCCATGGGAAATAGATGAAAGAACCAATTTTGTGCTTCCCCCACTAATGTCTGTTGAAACAAATTGAGTAGAATCAAAGGGATTTCATGAGTTGGCAAAGCCTTTTGAAAGGATTGAAGATGTGCACATGGATCTCTAATTCCATTAAAGTGAGGTAATGATGGTGTCTATAAATGCTTAGGCAATGCAACTTTTATGAATGTCTTTGGAACAGGGTTAACATGTAGATCATTGGAATCCATCCAAGATTTATAAGATTTTTTTCTATTGTAAGGAGATGTACTTGGTGTTGTAATTCACCAAATGCATGCATCAAAGAGAGGATATATTAGGATGGTACATTAATATCTTGAAGTGGTTCATTTAATCATTGAATTTGATTGTTAATTTTAACCATGGGATTACTACATTTAGTAATGGGACCATAAAGAGGTGGTGTGCTCACTTGAACCTTGGGAGTAATGGTATCTTGGACCTTGTGAGAGGGATGTGGGTTACCATTCTCTTTGGGTGATGGGTGAGAATTGGGTTTTATTTTAGTGAGGGGCATCATGGGAGATTCATTTATATCTTTATGTTTTAGTGAATCACATTCTAAATTAGTAGAAGATGTGCTTGTAATATTAACATGTGCATGATTGGAAATTGAATCATTCATAACTATAGAATATATATTTTGGCATGCATGAGACTTGAGAGAAGGGTTAGAAGCATGAGATGCAGTGTCTTCTTCACTATATACATAGTAGTCATCATTATTCCATACATTATCACAATCTTCATATTGTTTATTTGAAATAAAATAATTTGAATCATCATTTACGTATTCATCTTCATTTTCATATTCATTTACATGTTCACTATTGTATTCATAATCACTTCCATCATTAGTAGAGAGAGGTGAAAGAGAAAGATTTTATTCCTTTGTAATATGCAATAATTTATCATTGGAATTTGGAATATCATGTGTATCTATGCTATCCATGGATGGAATATATAAATTTCCTTCATTTGTAACATGAGAATTAAGAGTAGAAGAATTATCATTTGAAAATTCTTTTGAAAGAGTAGAGTTAGGAACACACAATGCATCATTTGAACCATGCTTTGGTGATTTGATTCTATTGAATTTATATTATTATATTTTAAACATAGTAGTAGCAAAAAGTAGAGATAGATTAGGTTCACATGGAAGTAAATAATCACCAATGAGATGTTCATTTGAAAGTGCATGATTAATTTGTGTATTTTGTGTATTGGGCCTAGGAGAATGAGGTGAGAAGTATTTTTCCCATTTATAAAAATCATTTTCATTATAATAAATAATAAAGGAGATGGGTTTAAGAGAAAAAGATTCATCTATTTGTGATTCATCCTCATCATTAAATATATCATCATATCCTTCATTAAAACCATAGTCATTATCTTCACTATAAATGAAATCATTTTCTATAGTTTTAGCTAATGTGCAATTTTTTGAATTTGTCCATTCATTGTCATAATTGTAAGAAAAGTTGAGAATTTTATCTAAGGGATGAGAAGGATGAAGTGCCTTTGTGGCCATTTTATCACCAAAGAGAATTTTGAAAAGTACTATGAAGCAAATAAATTCACAAAGAACTACTAAAATTGAATTTTTCTAACCCAAATAATTTATAATAAATTTAAATTATTTTTCTATAAATTGTAAGGGAGGGTAATTTGAGGTTTTAGGACCTAGTTCAGGAATCTAGGGTTTTTAGCTAGGGTTTTAGAATTTTTGAAAATTATGCAATAATTTGAAATTCTAAAATTACTTTTGAAATGTAATAATTATACAAAAATTTATACAAAAATTAGAATCTGGAAAATTAATTGTTTTCACAAGAAACTACTAATTTTGAAATTTTGAAATAATTTTTGGCAAGGTAATTATTTTACAAAAATTCCAAAATATTTATCTGAAATTGGCAAGGAGGTAGGCTTGTTGTTAGATGACCTAGTTTTGAAATCTAGGGTTTTAGTGAATTTATTCAAAATATTTCAATTTATTTATAGTTTTTTATTTTTAAATTTAGGAAAAATCAAGAAAATATGCTAAAAACTAGAAATAATTAGCCATAGGGTTTTTATGAAAAAATTCAAAGTTAGGTTCACCAAATGTTTTACTATTTTTTGGAAACTATAAGTTTAATTTCTTAATTAGTAAAGGGGTCTAGATTATGGGGAAAATTAGTAAATGATTATACCTTGATTAGCCCACTGATTTATTGAATCTAGAAGTGCTTAGTTAATTTCTAAAAATAGTAAACAAAAGGGAAGATAATAAAACTTAGCTTGTTCTAGATTTAGATGAAAGATTCAGAGGTTGATATTTGCTAATTTGATGGAGTAGACTATCTAAAAATAAGATCCAAAAGTCTATTTTTTTCTTGGATAGTAGAACCAAAAATTAGACACTTTGGGGTCCAGTGCTATAGTCATATTTTTAGTGCTACAGTCCTTTTGATATTCTATTCTTGATCTTTTTGGGTTATATTCATCTGCTCTAGGAGATCTTGCATACCAAATTTTAGGTCCTAGAAGTCATCGAAGCTCATTGTAGGTTTTTTTCAATCTTCAGTATCTATACTTGTCTGTGTACATGAAAACAACAAAATAGATCAAATGCTAGAGGGGAAAAACTAGGTTAGGGGAAGAATGATTGCATAATTTATAACCCCTATTATTCTAATTGGTAGCTACAATAAACCTCAAGGTAGGGTCTTAGATCAGATGTAGTTATCCCTTAGGAAACATGCTTAGTCAATGTACACAATTGATGTAAGAATGAAATTCTCTTAGGCCCTTCTTTGATCAAGCATGCAAATCTACTATGATACAGAAAAATTGAACTATACTATTGACTAATTTTATTATGTCTGATGTGCCAAAGTAGTAAGTGCTAGATATAAAATGCCTTGTGAAGTCATTTATATAGGAGACTCATTATTTCAAATTTGGGAGCTTTATTTACATTTGGCTGACAAAGGGGAAACTTAGGAATGAAGCAAAAAAAGGGGCTAGGACCTATCTAGCAAAGAAAACTAACCGTTGGGTGTCATATTGACATTGGAAAATAGCATTAGAAATGGAACACCCTGGGTTTCATAGCTATAGTCCATTTTTTTATGATATTATCTAAGGGGTTTAGGACTTGGGGGGATGGGTCAGGGTCTAAAAGAGGTTTTTGGGCCTGAAAGGGTCAAACTTGGTAAGCTATAGATGACTGGGAATAGGCAAAAAGATGTCTATGGAATATGATAAGATAGATAAAAGGACCTGGTTAAATGTGGATAAATCTCATATTCTTTAGTTGGAGTCTCCTATGAAAGGACTATGAAAAGATATAATATGTGTGTTTACTTGACCAATTTAGGGTGATGATAGTCTACAACACTAGATGGAGGAATAACAGTAACAACATAACCATCCAAAATAGATTACCATACACCAAACCTTAGGGACATAATGTATGTCTTCATCTTAGTACTCCAAAAAGCATAATTAGATCCATTGAACATCGATGCTTATTAGTAGATAAACCACCTTGCACATTTTGACTAGCCATTATACCTTATATCACCTTTAAGTTGTCAATCCTTTTCCAAAGGACCTGCTATGATACCAATTATTATAGGTACAATCCACTAATAGGGGTGAATCAATGGTAGAAAATAATCTAATTCAATTTCAAAATCCTTGCAAACACTTAAGCATTTAATACAATCATTCATATGAAGTATACAAATCATTCATATCAGTGAATAATGAACATAATGCAAGATCACACACACAATACAAGATCTACATGGGAAACCCTCTTAGGGGATAAAACCCACTCTTAAGCCTACAAAAACATGGACTATTGTATTATAAGATGATCATAAATAAAAGACTGATCAAGTCTTTCTAATTAGGAACCTTGGTTAATCCCTTTCAACCTAAGAACTTTAGTGAAATAGTAGTTCCATAAGAGGTACCTTCCCCTAATATGATCAAGTCCTTTTAACCACCTATCTAGTCATGTCCTAACCTAAAACCTTGATCAAGTCCTTTTGACCAAAGATTTTTAGTGAAACCCTATTTCATAAGGAGTAATTTCCCTTAAGGAAGATCAAGTCCTTTAGAACCTCTTTGAAATGACCATTTCCACCTTTGAATTGATGTCTTCAACACTTGATGATGGACCTCTAATTATTTGATAACTATAAATACTCTCTCTCTAACTCATACAAGCCTCTCACAAAGGCATGCCACAATATATCTCCTTTACTCAAACATGTTGGATAGCTGTCCAACATCTCCCTTAGGGATTCATGACATATCTTAACAACCTCTCATTGGTACTTATCTGGAATTTGTATCAAGCATTAATAGGTCAATCTTTTTGTACAATAGTAAATGTGACTCCAACAAGTGGTATCAGAGCTGTGGTTACAAGTTCAAACCCCCTCATGTAATGTTGAAGGGGATATTATTGGATAGGTATCTAGTGTATCCCTTATGGATTTGTGACATGGATTAACAACCTCCCATGTGTACTTATCTAGAATTTGTATCAGGTATTAATAGGTCAATCTTTTGGTACAATGGTAATCATGACTCCAATAAAATAGTCCTCCTATGCACATTCAGATCTCTTTGCACAAATTCAAACTAAAATAACACTATAATATCATCAAAAACATGACCTAAAGATCATACACACAATCCTTAATCTTCTCATCAACCCAATGGCTGGTCAGTATCACTCCCCTCTGATTTATTTTGCTTTCTAACTCTCTCACATATCAGTCTCTTCAAGTCTTCCAAAAACACTACACACAAACCTATAAACCATCTCATTTGGTTCCAAAATTTATAGAGAAATCATGAATTAAAAATATAATACTCTTTCCTTATCATATAATAAATATGACTTCACCCTTAAGGCATCTCACTTGGGTCATACTTAAGAACAATCCACTTTCAAATAGGCCTAAGTCATTTTTAGGTCCTATGGAGACCTATTCAGATCTTTGACACTTCTCTGAGCAAATTAAGAACATAAGAACACTTTAAAAATGCATGGAACCATTAAACATGATCTATGGGTCCTCTTTAAGTTCCAATAATAGTCATAGTACCCACTTTTTTAAGCATAATTTGTTCAAACAACTCTTTGTACACATAATAATTATGAGCAAACACATAGTCACCTTCTAAGCCTTGTTTATACTGCATATGATTTTTCAAACCTTAATAATTCACAAAAATCATATTCATGGAGTATACAACACTCCTCAATAGCCAATTCACCATGAAACATCAAAACAACATCTACATGATTTTAAATACTCTTCTTAAGTCACTTGCAGAATAAACACAAAACCATGGTCAACTTTGAATCTTAATAACTATGATTATACACACTTTTAGATCTTCAAATTAGGTTCATTATATGTGCCATGGAATCCTATTCATATTTAATTTTTATATCATATAAAATTCATCATGGATAAAATGATAGGGTTATAAATCCATAGACTAGTTTTTCCCTTATTAAATTTGAATATTTAAATGGCAATGGTCACAGTTAAACTTTAAACACTACGCTTGTATCTCATGTCCTCACTTTCTCAGATCAATTATGCACCATTGATCTTATCTAAACTTTAATTCATAATCATCAATTCTCAAATGTTAAACCTTAGTCACTTTGATCTCATCTCATGTAATCATTTAATGTTGACTCCATGTGCTCCATCTATCTCTATGGATCAATTAGGTTTATAGCTAGCAATGCTCACTAATTGATCAATTTGTACAAAAAACCAATCACCATTAGATCCTTATCCTTTACCTTTTATTATTGATTAAACAATGTGTACTTATTTCCATCTTGTTACTTCCTATGATCTTGGAACACACACACTCTATTGATTTTTTGTAAGATGCTCAATGTTTATCTTTGCTAAATAGTTCTCACATTGACCCATTTGAATCTATGATCACCATTGGATCTAGAAGTAAAAAATTTGTGAACCATTGGATCTCCACTAAGTACATATATGTAACATCATGAAAATTGACTATGGGGACCAACTATAATAAGCTTGGAAAGCCAACTTTGCACATATATCTTTTTCCTCGATTAATATCATGGCCTCATATTTTCACCATATGAACAACTTTCATAGGAAAATCAAACCATGTAAGAAACTATTTCTAGTACCTTCAAATGTGAAAGATATAAATCAATTAAAATTGTCACTAATATTTTTCTACCATAGAGCCAGCTATGTCAAAAACTTGTTTGAAAGGCCAATTTTGAACATGCATATCTTTTGTTACACTTTGGTACTTAACCTAAAAATTAGTGAAAATTAACTAGGATAAAAAATGAACAAACCCATATGATCACCTTCTATCATAATTTACACACATGTGATATATGCCACCAAAAAAATACTTACCTCTTTCTTGCCTCATGTGAATTTGGATAAATATGGGAAAACATAATCAAATTACCTAGGAGCCCAACTTTGTACTTACATATGTTTTGACGCACTTAGGTGCATGACCTAGGATTTAGTGCATAGAAACTAGGAAAAAAATGAAAAAACTCATATGATCATTTTGTCCAGACACCTCTATTCATGTGAATTTTGACATCATCAACATGCTTATTCAACGTTGTTCAAACCCTTTGAAAATTTGGCTAAGTATGGGAACTTAGTGAATTCTATTTGAGAATCCAACTTTGCACCCTCATATATTTTACCACACTTTGACACATGACTTTAGATTTGGTTCATAATAACTAGGGACTAATGTGATCACAACCATATGACCAACTCCCCTTGACTCATCCACACATGGCAATTATGATATCATGAAACTACCTACTTATATTTTCTACCACTAGACCCAAACTATATAGATGAAAACTATGATCAACTAGATAAAATACACTCATGAATATAAGCACTCAAAGATTAGAAAACATATTGGGGAGCTTTTTCACATGCTCAATATTCCATACCCATCCCTAAACATCTCTAGCCATGCCAAAATATAAGGTCAACCAAGCATACTAAGACAAGCATATTGCACACTTAGTCATTGTCACATAGACTATCAAGGCACTTCATCCACTCACTTGGACACCTCCATGACATCACCAAAATCTCTCCAATAATATTTTCATTGGAGTAGCCTTCTCACATAACATCTTGCTTTATTCTATCTTCTCATTCATTCCCTCAATTAAAAAAAAGTTAGAGTAGAACTCAAAAAAGACTTTTTTGATAAAATCTTGGTCTTTTAAAATCTTATCATTTTATTTAATGCTCATTATTTTCTATTTTTCATGTTTAGACTTTAGAAACTAATTGAAAATTTTAGAACCCTTATCACCCAATTTAAGCCAATTGGGCCTAAAACAAACTTGGGCAGCCCTAACATAGTAAATTTGATATTGTATTAGATCATGATTGGTAAAGGAGAGTGAATTGATCAAAGAGACATTACCTAGGCCCCTTTTAAGGTTAAATTCCAACCTGATAAGCTACTCTTGGGTAACTTTGAAAGCTTTTATTTTCCTTTTTTCTTTAATTTTCCCATAATCAAAATGTTTAGACAAGTCAATAGAATTATTCCAAGTATCAATTATGGAGTCAAAATTTGAATAAAACTTTACCACATTCAAAAATTCATGGGATCCATCCATAAATTATCTATCTTCAAGGTATCTATCTTCAAGGTGAGATACATTGAGTTTATACAAGATTTTCAAATTGGTATTCTCATCTTTTTCATCATTACTGAGTTAAAACTTTAATTTAGTGGGGTGATGGTCTGAAATGGTGAACAAACAGACTTTGAAAAAATTATCATTATCTATAGGAAAATACTCAAAGGAATCTTTATTCAAATAAAATATAACAAGTCTTGAATATATTATTTTAGTCCCATCCTGGTTGTTACAACAAGTATACTAGATACCTTTACTTTGAGATTTACCTTTATAAAAGGGGTCTGCCAATTTGTGAAATCTTTTAAATTTAGACCAAAAAAACAACTCATTACCTTTCCATATATGTGTATATTCTCCTTGTTTATCCTCTCTTTCTTCAATTATATTCAAGTCACCTCCAAATATCTAGAGATTGTCCTTCAAATTAGATAAAAGCTAGTTCCATAGTTTTGTTCTTTCACTATAATCATTGGGAATATATATATTATAAACCCCAAAACACTTATCCTAATTATTGATTACAACCTAGACCACCCTATTACAAGGATAAACACCATTTTTTTAATATTGTCCTTCCAAGATGGGTTAATCAGAATAGAGACACCCACTTTACCTCTATTATGGTTAGTTGAGAAGAGAATTGCATTAGGAAAAACAAAGTTGAGGCTGAAAGAGAGGTCGATGACTATAGATTTGACCTCTTGAATAAGGATAAAGTCAATATTAGCTCTAAAATGCTTGAATTGTCTAACAATATTTTTCCTATCTGGGGATTCAATCCCCCTTACATTCCAACTAACAATCTACATATATAAGTATGGAATTACTTGGTTTTATTATGGAACTTACTTTCTGATACAATCTAGAAAAACATTTAGGATCCTTATTTTACTTATTCTTTTTCTATTTTTATTATCATAATCATATAGTACCCCACTTTTAATCCCTCTTCAGTCTTTGACACTAGGGTTGTCTAGGGGATATTTTTAGTAACAATAGATTTCAATCTATTTATAGAGCCTTTGGGGGTCCAAATGTCCCCTTTATCATGAATGGGGGAGTAACTTGATCAGTATCACCACTAGATAAAACCTTCTAAGCATCTTTATTAGGAGAAATATCCATTAGGGGTTCAATCTGATCAAATATATTATCAAGCAGAAACATTATTTCATTGTACACCCTATCCTCAAATTTATTTATATGAACAATCAGAGTGTCCTTCAAAGCAACCAAGGGTTCCCCTTTAGAAAGGGGATCAAGATATATCATTAAATCATCACACAAGACTAGATTATTTATTAAATCAGAGGAAATCTATGCTTGTTCTGCCAACTCAACCTATTTACCAACTTCCTCAATAACCATTACATTAGGAGTGATGGGTATAGGATTAAAATTAGGTAGAGGATCCAAACTATCAATCACATGGGAAGTGGAACCACTGTAACCAATCTTTAATCCATTTTAAAAACCATGGTCCTTATCAAGGGATATCCTACCATCCTTAAAATTAGAGTTAAACATAGGATTTTATATGATTTCTAGGTCCTGCATTCAAGGTGAGAGGGGATTAAAAATAACATTTTAAATAATAAGTTTAGGGCCCCATTTGGAGATAGTATCACTATTTTTATGGGTAGGAAGTGAAGGGAAGTTATTTCTCATGTTATTATCCTTTTTTTAAAAGCAGTCATTTAAACAAACCAAACCTTGAATAGGGAATATACGTGAATTCCCATTGAATTCAAGAATAAGGGATTCAAGAAATGTATCCAAAGGGTCTAAATAGATTATAACCCTCAAATTCATATGGGTCAAAGATTACGTACTGTCTCAAACCTTAAGTAATTCACCAAGAGGCTGAAGTGATTGAGGGAGAAAACTCCATAATTGAATGGGGACATTTTTAATATCGACCCACCTAGGGGCTATTTTGAACACTAAATCTTGACTTTCCAAATTAGGGTTCTAAGGGACAACCTTGAATAGTGATTATGCAAAATTCTAAAGGGATTTATTTATTAATCATCTATGCATATTGGAATTTAAAAAAAAAAACAATAAAACCCCTTTCTAAAAAATTCTATAAAAACTAACATAAATACCCATTTTCTTTCCCCAAACTAAATTAAGCTAGTTATCAAAAAAATTCTTGATGGGAGAGAGTTTCTATTTAGAAAAATAAATAAAAACCCAATATTTTTAATTCAATACTCTTCTCTAGATAAATATTTTTCCATAGATATATTGGGTTAAATAAAAAAGGTTTTATCAAAGCTAGGGTACTTACCTTTTTGTCCCTTACTACCAATTCTAACTCCATCCTCAATCATGTTTCTTGAGACAATAATGAACTTTTCACCTTGTGAATAGCTTGAAAACTCCTCTTGTCATATAAATTTTCTAAAAAGCTTCCTATTTTCACCAATTTTTATACTATTCTTCTCAATATGAGGTTCTAAGTCATAAGAGTAAGGAAATTCATTACCTTCTTATTTTTCATTTACATTGCCATTAGTACCAATTTATCCAAGACACTCCACATGATTTGGTGATCTTTGATCATCATATTCAATAGGAAATTACTAGTAAATGTACTTTCCTTCAGCCAAATAACATGTATCAATAGATCAAGGGAAGGGTGAGGTAACGTGAGTGACACCATGATAAGACTTGAAGGATACACAATTAACATACATATAGGGAATTAAAAACATAGAAAGCATGAAAATAATTAAACTTAATTAACAAAGAAACATATGACAAAATAATGTTAGCATAGACCCTTTACATCCACATAATAAAGATCCATATTCATACCAAGGAAGCAAAGGGGAATAAGGAGGAAGCAAGCAAACATGAATCACTAACAATGGAGGATGGATCTTCATCTCCCCATTATAGAGCTCCACCTTGATTTTTCACAAAAATATGTTTTCAATAATTTGTTGCATCTTTATATTTTGAAACTACTATAACAACTAGATATATACAATGATTAGATTCTTAAGTTTAATTTTGAGGCCTTATTTACATGTCATAGTATGAAATAAACACAATCTTGTTGAAATATCTAATATCTTACTATGACAATAATGAGACAAGGTTTAATGTCAGCATCAACTTGAAATTAATTTTTTTTAGTAGGTCACCTTTGGATATCCATAATTTGATAGGGCTTCAACACCACAATTCTAACCCTATCACCATAAAAGTGATGTTAACCGATGACAAAAAAATATATTTAGAGTATGCTTATAACTTGTATATTGGTCTAACCACTATTTATATCATTGTTTTTTAAATTTTAAATTTATAATTTTATAATTTTTCATCACTTTTCACTAACTGCATAATTTTCTCTTTCATTGCAGATAATCATATTAAAAGGGGGATCCAAGTTAAAAAATATCAGACACATTTTTGAAACCCATTGTTTAAATTTTCATTGAAATAATAGTCTTATAGGGAAGACCATAATATATTCCCTTTTGGGATATTGTTTACATTATTTTTACTCTTTTGGGTTTAAAATTTGACTAGTGTATATTTATATCTTGTAGGATTATATTAGAATTGAATCATGCTTGTTGCAATTAGAGTTATACTATTTCCTCTTCCAATTTTATTTTGAACTTGTACTATGAAGCCTTTTATGACCTATAGAAAACATTAACTCCAACTATGATTCATCCAAAAGTGAGCACAAATTCTTGGTATGTAGATGCATAGGAGGTTAGTTTAGCATTCAAATGAATCACCTAAATGTTTTACTTTATAAGTTATAAATTTAAAATGTAATTTTTTTTTACATTTAAGACTTCATGAATTTATCACATGAAGACAAGATGCTTGAAAAGGACATCATGACCTTGAAGGTTTTGGGGATTCTAAGTCTATAGAATCATCATTTCATTGATTTCAAATTTCCAAATGTATGAAGCCTTCTTTACAATCATAACCAATTGCGGGTTTTCATAATTTCAAATTTTAAATTTCAATGATAAATTATACATTATGAAAATTTATTTTTTATATTATTTTATGTATTTATTTAATTTTTTCTTTGAATCTATTGACCTTGAACTTGAAGGAACTCAACAAACCCCTAAATTTCAAGTGCCACAATCTTCTTGGCCACTTTTTCAAGGTTTGTCACTTTCTAAATTTTGGTTTTTGAATTGATGTTTTAAAATTGGATATTTTATTGATCTAATGATTGCCTCTTATAGTTTAAACAACCACTCTGACTCTAAATTAGACATATAGAGTGCATGACATACTCTCTCCAACTACATGTACTAAATGTTAATTTTCAAATTAGCACTAAATTTTCTTTTTTAATTCACCATGTTAAATATAATTTATTTTTTAGGACAACATCAATATGTGAGAAAATATATGACACCACCACCACCAAACCAAATTCTTACAAGAGGGAAAAATATTTCAATTCCAACACAAAGCAAAGGAACATTACAATTGTTAGGTGGTGTGTCTAGTACACATGGATTAACATTTTTACATCATATTGATCTTGATGAGGAATATCTAAAGATTAAAATTGGGGACCTAACTTATATTTAATTTTATCCACATGATTTTATTCAATTTCTAAGTGTACCTAATTAGGAAACACCTTGTATCTCTTCATCCGCTATCCAACCAACTACAAACAATATGGAGTTGTCATAAGATTACATTACTACTTATCCATTAAATACTTTATTTTCAAAATGTGTAATTAAAAATCTTAAGGAGTGTGTTCTAGATGATATAAATATTTTAAAAGTATGGGAGTTAAGGGTGAAAGCATTGATTGAAGAAATAAATGTCCATTATCATAACTACTCCCAAAGAATCAACTTGTTTTCATTAGTTTAACATGAACCCGCAAAGATTGATGGTTTATTCAATCAAGCTAAATTTGGGTCAATTTTAGTTTCTAATGATTAAAATGATAATATTTTTGTTATTATGTTAAATAATTTAGAGAATTTAAATGTAGAATCTGAAACTTACTTTAACAAATGGGAAAGAGACAAAACTATTCATGATTGCCAATGTAGAGAATGAAAATTATTTAGTAATTTATTATCATTTTTAGAAAATATATTTTAGTTATTGTGATTTTTATCTAACTATATATCATATTTAAATTATAGGAAAAATATGAAAAACTGAAAATGAAGCCTAGGTCTTCAATGTGCATTTAAAAAATGCACAAAAAGTTTTAGATGTTGTTATTACATTCAAGGAAAAGTTTGTTCTATTAAGTAAATAGAACAACATACTCAATAAAATAATTAAATAGTATGGCATGGACCCTAATATTTTATTTAAGTATAAAATAGATGTAGATCCAAGTCTACTTTCAATAGGAGATGCAATGAATGAAGAAAGAGAAAATCTTGATAATATTAATTCTACTGCAGAGGATATTTTAAGGTAAAAATTTTTAGAGGATGACACAAAGGAAAGGGAGACAAAAATTTCAAAGGATGTAAATAATCAATTGGAGTAAGGATATTTTTTTAA
The DNA here is from genome assembly GCA_037957365.1 of Torreya grandis. NCBI lineage: Eukaryota > Viridiplantae > Streptophyta > Pinopsida > Cupressales > Taxaceae > Torreya > Torreya grandis. The sequence goes on from JARHVA010000978.1 coordinate 3,109,270, forward strand.
AAATATATATTTTATGATGCTTCAAAATATTTATTATGTTTCAAAAGATAATGTTATGTTTTAAACAACAATTTCAAATGACAATGTTAAGTTTTAATTTTCAAACAATAGTTTTTTATGTTTTGAATACTCTTGTCATAATGATTTATGGTTTATTTTAAATCTTACATGCATTAAATTTGATATACTAAATCCTCTTTTTATCAAAACTCTATAATTAAATCTCCCACTACACTAATGTGACATTACCCACTAAACCAATCGTACATTTATGGTTCACACTTTCATTTACCTTACTCTATGTGGTATTACTCCTTACCATTACATCATCATTCTCTTTCCTCTATGAGGAAATATTTTGTGTATTCATATATTATTCCTCCTCTTGCATATGAAATTTCTCTTTAATACTATGCACAACAAAATGAATTTGGTGTGCATCATATCTTTTCTCCACATTTAGTGGATTTAGAACATGAAATCATTCAACCTTCCTCACAATGCATTTTCATTTCCATAATATAATATCTCATGCTCATATTGCCATAACCTATTTAAAAAAAAGGCATGAATCAATCTCTAACACATCACACATAACCTTGTATGTGTATCTACCAATATTCATCTTTACTTCACATTTATTTTATAAAATTCTACCTTGAACTTTTAATAATCATGCTACTTTGTATGGCATTGAAGGACTCTTTCACAAAAATCATAGCTTCCTTACCATATAAATGGATACAAAAATTTCCATAATACCACAATCTACCACAACTGTACAACATTTATCTCTTTTCCTACACTTGGTATGGAAAATATATCTCTAATACATCACATTTACAATCTTTCATGGGATCTTCAAGACTCTCCTCACTACTAGTAAACTCTCTCCTAGTTTAAATGCATTGATAAAGTTTTATTAATTAATATTTAATTTGATTTTTAACACTTGAGAACCACCACCTTCAATTTCAACACCATCATGTGAATGAGGGAAATCATCAGCATGGTGTACTTACCCACATATAAACAAAGTTATGATGATTCTTCCACCTCTCATAGAATATTATACTTCCCTTACTTGTGATGATTGTGTAGTTCTTACATATTCATTTCTATTTTGAATTTGGTTTTCCTTATTTACATTTACATTTGATTTAATTATTTTACTACCTTATTTACATACCAACTTCTCCTCCACTCTTAGTGTATTTTGATATGTGCTTAAACCTAAATTGAGGTGGGTAAATATAATATAGGTTTAAGATTATAGAAATGAATAACAACAAGGATTATAAACATATCTTTAACATGCCAATTAATTTAATAACATAGATAATAATGCTCTAAATGTATAATAATGAGATATGATAAAAATGGAAAGTATAGTTATTGATTAATATTTCAATAAATTAGAAATAATATCACTTAACTAGTTTACTATGTTCATGTAGATCTAGGTTGAAATAGGGTGGGAGTAGACTAAATCAAGATTTTGGATCAATTATCTGATTATATAAAAATTATTTTGTCGCCTTGGATGTTTGTATTAATTCTAGTGGTTATGTCGATGCTACTATATAACTAGGATGTAGGTCCCCAATATGGAATATTGAGTAGATCTAAGTGTGATAACTTGAAACCTTTTAGTTTTTTTTATCACCTTTACTTTTGTGTGCTCAAATCTCATGTCTAAGAAGTTAGTATTTGTTAAATTGTCAAACCCTAGCTTCCTCACCCTTGGATTGATAGTGGTAAAAATAGTTTAATGGGAACACAATGTTGAGTTTCCCCAATTAACCATTTGTTAATGGGTACTACCAATATAGACAATGCTCTTAATAGTGGCTCAAAATTATTTAGTTCTCTTACACATGTTGGATTGTGTGTGTATTGAGATGCAACAAATGATAAGTGAGTACATAGAGTGAATTAGCTTATAACATAGAAAATATGGCTCATGGAGTGATTCAATAATTTAAACCTATAAATGGGATATCCATGCCACTAATATTGAAATAAAAGAGAGTAGAGAGACTTTTTACACTTGAATTATTTATTGGGTACCATTGGTAAGTTGTCTTGTGATTTTTTAGGTATGTTTTAGGTGAGTAATTAATGAGTTTTGATCGTGTGTGTGTGTGTGTGTCTAAATTCATTTTAAAAACATATCACATGAAATATCTTAGGATTCCCATAGGAATACATTTCATTTTAAAATATTATGGATTTAGGGCACTAGACTCTTATTTTTGCACATGCCACTAACATCAACATAGGCATTCGAATGGAATGTAAGTGTCCAAGAATATGGAAAATATGTACATGTCCTAAACATGTATATGATGATAATAATTAGGTTAATGGAATTTTGAGAAGTACATAAGTCTTGGTAATTATAATAACATATGGTTAGACTAAGAGATAAGTAATAGTCATAAGAGATAGTAGATTTGTGTCTTTTGGTAGTAAGAAGGTCTTATGAATTGAAGGGTATAAACATGGGAAGTACCTATAAAGTATACATTATTAAGATGCTATGTAATTCATATTTATTTATTAAATTACCCTCCCTTTAATATAATAATTAAATTTATAGTTTAAAGTAAAAGGAATATGTACCTAGATGTGTATAACATAACTTATCTTTGTGTGAGTCCCATTTGATTGATTTATCAGTGATTGACATAAAACCAAGGGAATGTTATAGTATATAATTAGTGTATATAAACTAAATTAAAAATAATTTGACATGCTTGAAAGTAAATTTAGTAAGGTTAGGAGTACAACTATATATTGATGCAACCATATTACCATTTGGTAATTTGATTTGAAGATATGTTTTATTATGAAACTTTAGAGTTGAGATTAGGACAACAGTAAAAACTAAAAGTGAAAATATATATAAATATTGGAGGGAAACTTTCCAACATACTTAGATAAAAGGTGACATTCCACCCAACATTTGATATTAGCTCAACTATGCAACCTTATCATAATTATAATCTGGTGAGCATGAGTGATTTGAGTCAACACACACTATGAATATGGTGTGTGTGGATGATTTTATCACTCCATCCTATACACTTGGTAATATTTAGTTATGTAATCACCTAAACCTTTCCAAAATTCATCCAAATATTTTAGTATATTGGCTCAATAACATTCCAAAAAAGTCCATCTTGATGAAGGCTAAAGTCCATAAAAGTATTTGAAATCTAAAAGCTGATTTTACTTTACAATTTAAGGTGATCATTTCCATGGAATATTCAGCTCATATATTTATTCATCTGAAATGTGGGTATAAAAGTGATACCAATGTATATAATTCTGCCACAAGTGTGTATCTAAATCATATAACTATGTAATTTTGGCCAATTCTTAAATGTTACAAATGTGTAAGACAAGTTACCATGACAAGACCCCACTGAAATATGAAACTAAGAGATAGTATAAGTGTGAATAACATGTTTTCATATTATGCCCCCAATGTAATTTTAAAATATTGAGTACTAAATAATTATGGAATAACATGCCTTTTTTGCATGCCCCTGTTACATATTCTAAGAGCTTTAACATAGATTTAAATCATGCATAGGAAGTATTTCTTAAACACAAAACTATATTATAATTGTACTATCTGAATTCTCTTAAATTATCATTTAGGACTATTACATATTTATAGGAATATGATTCCTATTTTTCTCCTTTAATTTTTCTTACACCTAAATCTTATAAATAAGCTAACCTATCTAAGATATATTATTATAATAATTAACAATATATCATAATTATATAATATTCTAACTTATTGTATTAACCATATGGTTATAACCACCTTGTAACTATTATTTACCTCTCGATAAATTACCCAGTTTCTATTTACTTTTTGATAAATATCCAAATTCACTAATGTAAAAGCTATATTTCTTAACATTTCCCCCCATAGTTTTTATATGGTAAAAAAACATTCACACTCTTATCTACATTATTCTCACCTCTTTTAGCATGCTAAACTATGTAGCTCATGACCTTGATATAAAGAGAGCCTTATTCTTCCGATTATTTTATAGGTTTAACACAAACCTTGACATGAATAGAACAAATAGAATTGTATGCCACTTCATAATCTTAGGTCTACATACTAAAGATGCAATCTTGTTTCACATGACCACTATAGGATAAATAACATATCCCACATTTACATTATGTGAACACAATGGATGTGTCATTGAGGTTCATCTCCATAAAAATTAAGGTAATCATGGGATATCTGTAGTAGTTTCTCTCTTAACTATTGCCAAAATACTATTCACATCATGTGGTTTTTTTATCTCTACCACAAACCCTTTCAAGATCCATGAATTTACTTACATTGATATTTTTGTCCTTTAATAATGTCTTCACATTAGGGAATTATGTTTGGAATTTACACATAGATTACATTACATGAACAATCATGTACTTTTGTTCTTATTCAAAAATAAAATATAAATGAGAAACACACCAAAATAAAAATAACACACCAGACTAAGTGTCACCACATCACTAGCATAGCCCAATCATTGGTGACTCATGAAAGGTCACTAAAATACATCCATCGTTCATGTATCCTCTAGCCTCCAGTATGTCACTACTCACTCAAAATTTTTGTCAAAGTAGCTTAGGTACATGAATTTTCTAAGGGGAATCCCCCCATAATGTAGACATTGTGTACAAGCAAAAATGCATCAAGTAAGACAATTTTTGACAATGACTTTATACCTAAGCCTAAATGACTTTGACTTTTTATAATCTTTTCACAAACATAATGACATAATATACTTTATTGATGACAAATTTTTTTTAAACTTTTGACCTATTTTTGACGCTTTAACAAACTATAAAAAAATAGTTAATATTTATAACCTGAGACTAAAAATAAAAAATATGTATTGGCACTTGACTTAGTAAAACTAACCTGAGACAAATAAACTTGACTATCAACTATAAAATTAAGACAAGTCATATTTAAATGACATAAATAACACTAAATTGATATTAACACTTTTTATGAAAATAAATATCTTAAGAATCAAATTATTTTAGCTATGTTGACTCTCTAAAACATTTGAATACCTAAAAAAAACTTTGACCACTACCAAAAACATAAAACTTATAGTACTTTAGCACAAAATCCTATTACATGCATTAAAGTTGGGGAAGCATGTCTTTCATGGTAGGAGAAGGTATTGACAGGTGTAAACATGGATATAGGATAGCATATGGTGGGTAGTTTGTAAAAAAAAATTCACCATTGCATGTACAAAATGTAATATACAATAGATATTACTCTTGATGGTCATATATATCATAGAGAAATTTGATGCAGATTTCAATTTTGTTATATTCAAAGATGAGACACCAAATAAAGGAGTGGGGTTGACTGGGCAGAGCTTAGATAAAAAAATTGTTAACTTTACAACAAAAAATTTGATAGTCTCCTTCAAACATGCAAAGCTATAAAATCTTCTTGCTGATGATGTTGACACTTTTTCAAGATAGGTCTGAATCAATCAATGTAATGCTTCATCAATATGTGTAGTTAGACATACACCAATTAAGACTTGTATTTATTATGGTCTACAAGCTATTGACTAGAATACTTCATTTGATTTAAACACCTTAAATCTGATGCTCTAGGATAAATTTTCCAAAGAAGCAAGGCATGATATCAATGAGTATGAATCATGTAAATGACAAGTAATAAATGACATGAGCCAAAACAAAGATGACTAAATTGATATCCAAATATATTTATGACTGGCACAATTGATATATGTAAAGGAAATCATGTTCAAATATAAATAGTATACTTATCATTCACTAGGGTAAAAGAGTAGAGAGTTTCCCCTTTTAAATTTATCAGGGTCCCATGGAATAAGTTATTTTCTCTGATACCACTATTGGGTATTCTAAGAGCTTTAACAGAGACTTAAATCATGCATATGAAGTATTTATTAAACACAAAACTATATTATAAATTCACTATCTAAATTCTCTAAAATTATCATTTAGGACTATTATATATCTATAGGAATATGATTCCTATATTTTCTCCTTTAATTTATCTCACACTTGAATCCTATAAATAAGCTAACCTATCTAAGATATATTGTTATAATAATTAACAATATATTAAAACAATATAATATTTTAAATTTTCATATTAACCATATGGTTATAACCACCCTATAGCAATTATTTAACTCTCAATGAATTAACTAGTTACTATTTAACTTTTAGTAAATACTCAAATTCACAAATGCAAAAGCCAACTTTCCTAATAGCCCCCTACTAAAATATGAAACTATGAAAGTGTGAAAGCCCTGTGTATAAAAGGGAAATTTAATTTTATATAAAAATTAATCTTATATTTAATATAATAAATCACACTTACTCCTCTACTTTTTGGTACATTTAAACAATCAGGGTCATTGTTGACAATTTTATCACCATTGATCAAATTTATTTATGTGCAAGTTTTTAAGAAGACTAAATTCATGGAGTGGAGATTAAAAATTATCTAAAAAAAATATTAAAACATTAATAATTCCAAAAACATTCTTAGGAATAACTCACAAGTCAAAATTTTGATAGATGTTTCTTTTATTCCTCTAGCTAGCTGCTACTTGCAAGCTAATGAAGGCAATTTTCAAATGCTTGGTATATGAAGGAGAAGAAGAGTTGGTTAAAATGTTATTATATGGTGTTATTTTACCATATTATATCAATATTAAATCCATTTTTTAAATTTTACATTGGCTTAATTTTATGAGTAATCATTAAGAAGAATAAGTGCTCTAAAACCCTTCTTAAACCCCAATGGCTCAAATTTAAGAGGTATGTTTGTAGCTTTGAGTTACTTTTTAAAAAATAAAATTTATGTGAGATATTATTTTTAATAATTTACCTTAATAAAATTTATTAAATTAAAAATTTTAGGTAAAAAATAAATAAAGGCAAAGGTACATGTATCAGGGTTTTAAGTAAGTAAGAGAGATGATTAGAAAATATAATTTTTGAGAGATTTAAGATATTGTTTAAGTAAATAAAATGGTTGTAATAATTATATAGGTTATTAAATTTCCTAATTAAAAATTAATTAGGTCTTTAGGCCTTATAAAACTCAATAAAATGGAAAAACTCAGACCTATAGGCATTCAAAAATAAAATTGTGCAAGCTAGTCAACACCAAAAAGTGCATATTTTGAATTTTATTGAATGAAATCTCATGAAATTTAACATGGAAGTATATTTTGATGTAATTTAAGGTTTAAAATTGTTTTAATAAATGTAATATATATTATAAGAAATAAAATTCTAAAAAATAGGTCATCTCCCTTTTGGCTAAATTTTAAAAAGGTCAAGTCAACAATAAGAGTCTTCAATTATCCCTAAAAAATGGAGTTAAAAAATGAAAAAGTGGAGAAGTTGAGTTAAATTATTGGTTAATATTTTAGACCATATTTTTTTTCAAGATACCCTTTATAAGGTTAACATGTAAACTATCTCCTACTATGCCCCCCTTTGGGCTAAATTTAGAAAGTCAAGATGCATGCAAATTTTAAATAAAGATAAGTGAAGACAAACTCCAAGTTGAAAGTAAAGATCAAGTAAAAATCCAAGATAAAAATAAAGGTAACTAAATTCAAACTTAAATATTCATAAAATATTAAAACAAGTTAACTGAAGATCAAAAGGATTTCAATATAAGTTAGAATTTTAAGAGGAGTTAACTGAAGATATATTCAAGACTAAAGACTTTCAAAGCATGTAAAAGACCCTTGAATTTTCAACAAATCAAACAATATTATATCCCTAATTGACAATAAATTAAAAGGAAAATAATTTTTAAACTCTTAAAATGCTATTTTAGAATTTGGGGAAGTTTTCTAGAATCTTTAAGTTTCAGTTAAGGTTAATTTGAAGTAGGAGTGAAGCTAGACTAGATAAGGGACTAATATCTAGTTTCTTGTACTCTCTCTCTCTCTCTCTCTCTCTCTCTCTCTCTCTCTCTCTCTCTCTCTCTCTCTCTCTCTCTCTCTCTCTCTCTCTCTCACACACACACACACACACACACACACACACACACACACACACACACACACACACACACAGGTACATTCATTTTTTAATTACTATTAAAATATTATGATTTTGGCTTATTGAAACTCTAAAAAAATTTGTACTACCTTACCTTTGAACCAATAAAGAGATAAAATTTCCTCCATCTTCAAGTTGGTTATGAAGTGTATTCTTAATATTCATTGATGTAAATTAGTGAATGATTATTTTTCCTATATTTATGTCTAAGTAACTCACCTTTATGAATAAAATTATAATTATTTTAGGTAATATATAGTGTCTAATTTTGATTTATACCAAATATATAAGTGAATTTAACTACTGTTCATTGCTTCCAAGCTAGTGTGTGTCTGCTAAGATCTATGCATGAAATATTGATACAAGAGTCATTGTATGAAGATGAATTGAATGTGTACAAGTTATGTAACTTAAAAAATAACTAACTTATATTAATAATTAACCTTAATAATTAAATCCATAATCCCATGATTAAAATAAGAAATAGAACCCCTTGAACCTTCAAGAGAGTTTCCTTGCTTTAAAATTATAAGTATTAAGACTCCTAATCTTATGAAAGAGCATAAGAAAATTCAATTTTGGAATATTCTTGGACAAAGGATCCTTATTATGTCATGCCTGATCTTGAGAAAGATCCTTTTCCCATGCCTATCCAAAATAAAGAGAAGGTGAAATTTTTAGAAACCCAACCAAAAATGTTTCAAAGTTTCTTGAGCCCTCCACCCATCAATTAAAATGAAGTTTTATATGAGGATGATTTTTATATCTTGATTTTCGAGTGGAAAGAGAAGTATGAATCATTGAATCATGAATCCATAACACAAGTTTATTTCCATTTTTTCAAATAAATATTGAATTTAAGTCTTCTTAATGCCTCTTCAATACCACTGCCCATTCAAGAATAACCAATAATGACCTATGTTCCTATGCCACCAAATGGAACCTCTTTCCCTCCCAACATCTCCTTTTTTGAAGAACATATTATACAGAGGGAAAAATAATATGTAATCAAAGATAAAAAAATTTAGGAGAGGATGATTAAGAGTTGTATTGGTCAAATGAGCTTCAATTTGTCATAAAAAAAGATCATGTTTCAACCATTTAGGAACAGTCTAAAAATTTACAAGTTTCATTTCAAGCCAATAAATATGAATATGCATTGGGGGTTGTAATCTCCATAAATAAATATGAAGTTCATAACCCTCAATAAAAGTTAAATTTATGTTTTTAACTTCCTTTTTTTATTCAAACTGATGAGCCTCTCCCTTACTGAAAAGATGAATTTGATGAGACACAAGAGAACCTAATTGAGGCACAAGCTAATGAAATAAAGTTTGTGTTTACACATAATATTTTAAAACTTTTATCAAATAATGATACTTTATATCTTATAAGAACCCATCAAGACTCAATCTCTCTATGTGCACACTTTAAAGGGTGCACTAGGAAAGGGGTAGGTAGACCATTGGTGCTTCATAAGATTATTGTCCTTTATTACGATTTATTATTAATATAATGAGCTCTTGAAACCCATTCCCTAAGATACTACTCCTCTTTTTCACACTCCTACAATATTTTCCCACTTTCCATCTCTCTTTTCCTCACCTTAAACCCCTTTTAACAATTTTTAGTACTAGGTCAACTAGGTTGACCCTATACTATTGTGGGTAAAATTAATTTTGGGTTTAGGTCAGCTCTTGGCTGACCTAGCCCATGACCTAATGAATTTTTATCCATAAATGTACCAGTTCGACTAGGTCAACTCTATCATCCAAAAATTTTGGAAGGGCATAAGGCTAAATATGCCTATATATACAAGATCATTTCATCATTATTTACTAATGAATAAGAGTTATTATTTATTTACACTTATTTATAATATGCTCTTTCACCATTCTACTTGAGGAGTCTTATCTTAGGGTTTTTTCTTGGATAATCTAGCCTTGTGGATAAGTCTTGGATGCTTTGGCCTTTCTTAGTGATCCTTACAAACTAGAAAAACATCTTGAAAATCCCCTTTGGACAAGAATTATATTGAGTCTTGATGCATTCATCTTTCATGTAGGTATTCTCTAACTTTTCTCCTCTCTTTAGTAGATAGAAGTAACATAAGCATTGGCTTTGAATAATATCACTTTCTTCTCCACACATTAGTGTCTTATACATAGGTTAATTGATATTATCCTATGTATGTTTGTTTTTTTACTATCCCTCATATTATGCCATAAGTTTTGATGAGAAATAGATTAGATTTCTTTGTTTTACTTGTTATTAATATAGTGAAATGAAAACATATGGCTTAGTTAGGGTTATTTCATGATTGTGTTTGAATGAAGGCTTTGGAACCCTCCCTAGTATCATTTACTATGATAAAACATCCCATAATTGGTTCTAATGGATCCTCATATTGGTAATGTTTCTAATTATGTAATGTATCCCCAATTGAAAGTGTAAGTATGATCTATCTTCTTTGAGTTAGGATTGATTTATAGACATGATGTATTTTTTATTGCATAAAGTTTGAAGAATTGTTTGAGGTAATTGGATCAGGTTTCAATCTTATTCAAGGATAATATGGGTCGGAAAAGATATAAAATGGTAACTTTGGCAATTAAAACATCATGTAAGAAAGAGTTAGTCCTCCAATTCTAACATTCCAAGAGGTAATCCTACTTAATTATGAATTGTTTGATATTTTTAATGAAGGTTATCAATCTCTCAATCAGTTTTCATAAATTTTTTCACTCTTGGAATATCATAAGTAGGATGTATTTTTTCTTGAATCCAATCTTACAAGTATGCCACAAGGTCCATCTCAATTTGTTTAGTTTGAGCAGCCATCTTAGGAAGAGGTATAGGTTGGATATAAAGAGAATATTGGTGAGATCCATACTACCAAAAAATCATGTCTTATCAACTATCTAGCTCAATTGGAGGCTAATAAATAAAAGCCATGACATATCATGTTAATTTTATAACATGAAGAAGAGACTAAACATGTTCAAAATTAGCCTAAGTGTACACAACAGGTTACTCATATTTCAAGAAAAGTGGAGGAAGTGTATAAGGTTGATTTGAAGAAGAAAAATATGTCATGATCAACATATAATTGCCTCTATTTCATTATCTTGTGGTTGTCATAAATTTTCCTAGTCACATGAGCTTGGTGAATAAGGGTAGCTACTTTGCACTACCAATTACTAGTTTTGTGATTTAACAATTTTGGGAATATTGGAGTATTATTCCTAATTTAGTTAAGGGTATAGAATAATAAAATCAATAAATAATATTGTAGTAGTTAAGCTACTAATTTTTATCAATTAAATGTAATTTTAACCTTTCTATAAATAGTAAAAAATGTGAATAAAATAATACTTAGCTAAAAACTAACTGAGATAGCTATTACAGGGTTTGAAATTCACTGTGTAGGGCTAGGACAATGTCAAAAATTAGTATCTAGACTTATTTTTATGAAAGGATAAGAGCACCAAAATAGGACACCTTAGGGTTTGGTGTTATAGTCCTCTTTTGCTACTATTATCTAGGAGACCTGAGCTTGATGGGTTTTGTTCACTGAGTCTATGTGCCTGATTGTGACATTTCAACTACTAGATGTCCATGAAACTCTTTATAGATTTAATTTAGTCTTGAAACCCTAGAATCTATTATGCTTTGACAAAATTTGGGAAAGAAGGGGGTTAGTGTGTGTAACATGCACTAAAAATGTATTCACACCCCTTATGTGGGTACACTATCTACATACCAATACTCCAAAGAGGGATCAAACAATATATAGTTTTCCCACTTGATGTGCTTTGTGTAATATGTGTATGAAGATGCAAAATGCTAAAACTAGGTGTTCTTGAAGTGGCTAGGGATTAGTGTAAGGTTTTGAATAATCTTGTGGTTATATTAGCTAGCTTTATGTAGAGAATAGGGAAATACGCTTTAGTAGTCTTGATTGTATTATTGCTTTCTTTGTGATATTTTATAACCCCTTTTAAATGAACTTTGAATGGGATTTTATAGGTATCTATTGGTCATGGGTGAAATGTATTCATGTTAGTCCAACAAGGAGGATAAGAACTGAAAGGAAATGATTATTGGTGGTAAAAATACACTTTGGATAGGAGCACATGAAATGGACACCCCAGGGTCTAGTGTTAAAGTCCAAGTTGGGTGCCATTATCCTAAAGGAATGGGACCTAGGGGGATGTAATTATCACTAGAAATGCTACCTAGACGAGGTGGAATCACTATCTCAAATGTTATGGATGACTAGGAATCAGTGAAAAGATTCTTATGAGGGCCATGAGAGAAAAAAAGGGACTTATGGGCTAGGTGTCATAAGCCACACTCAAGTTACCAATTTTCAAATTTTATATGACTACATTTACCCTCTTTTATTCTAGTGAAGCAACAAAGCAAAATACTAGGATAAAGAAAAAATAGAAAGCATACATGAACTTACCTGTAAGGGTAAAGATCATGAAGCTATGTGATGTTGGGTATGCATAGAGAGAGCACATCATGAAGTGTAAATCTACAAGATAAAACAAAGAGTAAATAAGTTCTTATGTTATATCTAAAATAAGAACATATAAATCTAGGTAAGAAACAGAGGAAGAGAAAGGAACAAATACACCTCTTAGAGTACATAAATTAATTAAAAAAACCTATTATTATGCTAGTGATGTTGGATGATGATGAGTAATGCTAGGTATGTCCTATACCAAGAGTAATATCATGAAAAGAGCTGAGTGCTCAATTCCCTGAGAGTGGCTCAAGAATGCAAAGGCTAGTCTTTTGGCTTCATCGTCATCCACTAAGTGAAGCTAGGTGGTCTTGTATGTGCTAATTTATGTTTGGATTATGTGTCTAATCCCTTTGAGTAGGTGGCTCAAGAATATAAAGGATAGCTAGTCATTTGGCTCCATCGTTGTCCCATGAAGTGAATCTATGAATTAATACTAATATGAAATATGTAGCATATGACATGGATCTTAAAGCCCATGAATATACTATAATATGATAATGTGGCATAGATTATAAAATGTGTACTAAAAACCAGGCCACTCTTGACCAACTTAAAAAAGGTGGAGATTAGGCTTGTATGAAATCCACTCCAAAATTGGGCTATAGGCTTATGTGGAATCCACTAGGAAATGTGCAGGTTAGGCTTGTATGAAAGCCACTCTAAAATGATGACAACCACCTATAGATATATTAAGGCATGCAACTATTGAGAATTTCTAGGTAATATGTTGAACTCAAAAAGAAAAAAATTTAAATGTGCCATGCACATTGCCCCCAATCACTAGTGTCTAAAACATGGATTTTGATCTAGAATTTATACCAACTATTGAATCTAAAACTGGAAGTGAGATCCATCATGCCATGCATGATTCCCCTTATATCTAGATTCTTTAAGAAAACCTATATTGAAGCTATTGATTTGAACTAGTTTGCATGTGAAAAATTGTAGTTGAGATTACCTTTCTACATGTGTCTTGAAAATTTGATTTTTTTGTTGTTTGGATAGGAGCACCAAAAATGGACACCCTACTAGTCTAGTATTGTAGTCCAATCTTGGAACTATTACCCTGGGTAGATTTTGATGATTTTTCTATAATTTTCACTATCTGCCTGGTCTGTTCTATCTGGGTTAAACTTTGGTTTCTATTTTAGGTGTTGTAAATGCTAATTTTTTGACTGGTAGGAGTTATGATCTTTGTGACAAAACCCCTATTTATTGGCCCCTCTTTTGAAGGTAGGAATGAAGACCCTACAATGATTATCCTTAAAAAAGATCCCTGAAAGTGTGTTATGTTTTGAAAATACATGATATAACAATGATAATTGACAAGATATCTCAAGATATACCATGGTTTGTAATGGAGATTATTAGATCAATAGGGGTATACCTAGATATATATAATAATGTAATAGCATGTGTAATATAGTAAGCTAGAATTGGAAGTCTGGTTAATTATTAGTTGCTATTTGTTAGTTGTTAGTTATCAAGGAGGGATAGAGAATGATGTCCGTCATGGCATCCAATAAAGTAAGATAATATATGATGTGGATAATGGAATTATAAAAAATTGAGAAGTAAATCAAGCAACAAACATGCAAGGCAAGAATCATACAAGAGTATCCAAAGGGCCAAGTAAACAAGGGACATGGGAACATGTCACTCAAATTAGAAATCAAGCATAAAAGGCATGCTTAAATGCCACATATGCATATAATTGAAATAAGCAAGGTTGGCACAAGGGCCACAAACACATAGAAGAGTATAGGAAAAGGACATTGGAAAATGTCCTAAGGCACACACAATAATATAAAAAAGGACATTGGAGAATGTCCTAAGGCAAATACAAGAGACAAAATAGGAATTGAAAAAATGCAATCACATTTAGCTACACAAAATAAGAAAGGAAAGAATGTAATATATTAGAAATACAATCACATATAACTAATCAAAGCAAGAAATGAAAGTATGCAGGACATGGTAATACAAGACTAGGTATATACTAATAAATACACAAGTTATATATACTAGTGAAATATTGATAGAGTAATCTATGTAAGCTAGTAAGTAATGTACATCAACATGATAACTATAATGTGGAATGTAAGAATGGCATAACCTAGATGGTGTATTCATGTAAAAGATGCCTCTATTGGGTAAATATATCGATGTATGTCTTGAATGTAGAAGTAGGATGCCCCATCAATGGGTAGAGTTAATCAATCAAGGATCTAGATGTCATTATACACACTCAAAGAAGATCAAGTGAAGCATGGTAATGTAGATAAATTGATAAACAATAACATAGAATAATAAATGTAAGTCTAGCATGGAAGTAGAAATGTAAAGAATGGATAATGCATATAATTAAAATATTTTTGTGTTTTTGAATTACTTTAATGTTTTTGTATTTTTGAAATTTTATATTATTTTTGGTATTTTTGATATTTTGAGTTATGTACAATAAATCAAAAAAGAAACTATGTATAAGAGATACTGAGAATTTATGTACAAGTAAGCAAAAAGAAACTATGTACAAGTAGGCTAAAAAGAAATGGTACTAACTGATGAGTCTTAGAAGAGACTCCCTATCATGTTGTCCTATATCAAACAAAAGAATCATGCATGATCATGAAGCACAATGGAATGGTTGTGAATATGACTTTGAATATTTAGATTCATTGTTGGTATCTTGAAAATCATAATAACTTGTATTATTCCACTCATCACTATCATCTTGATCTTGAACTAATGGAATTCTAGTGTTGACTTTTATTGTATTTAGATATTATCTTTTGATAAATTTAGTCTATCAATGATTTTCATTAAGATGTTCAATAAATCCTAAACATTGGTGACAAATATTATCAACTGCTAGAATATGAGTAGTGATGCCTTGAGTATGCTTGCCCAACCCTTGACCTTGATAATCAAACTATTGTAAATATGTTTGACCAAAACTATACTACTTTGGAAGTTGAGCCTTATTTTGGAAAAGTAGATTTACATCTATTTTGTGCTTTACCTATGCTTGTGGTACTGTTTGTTGCTCTGATTTTGATTTTTGATCCTTT
This sequence comes from Torreya grandis, assembly GCA_037957365.1. Taxonomy (NCBI): domain Eukaryota; kingdom Viridiplantae; phylum Streptophyta; class Pinopsida; order Cupressales; family Taxaceae; genus Torreya; species Torreya grandis. The sequence continues at coordinate 3,125,026 of JARHVA010000978.1, forward strand.
TATTATTCTAAGTTATACTTTGGTAGCCACTTTTGTACTATTTTTAAATTTGACCCTTTGTGAATGTTTTCTTGTGTCATTATGGATTGCTTGACCGATTTACCTTGTATGGGTTCCTCATTAGTAATTATCTATTGTGTGTGTTTATTCAATGCAAAACATGAATTTGTGTGATGCCCATGTATTCTATGATATGCACAATCATATTTAGATCTTCTCACTAGATGTAGAGGAGGTAGTTTGATCAACTTAGATTTAATCAGCTCCCTTAGTACCTCACTTAAACTTTGAGTTGATATTTTATTGATTTTTGAATCACTAGTTTTATATTTACTTTGTTGTGATTTCTTGTTTTGATATGTAACATTGCTTGCAACCAATTAACTAGGTGAAGGTGCATATATAAGATTCATACTAGGGTACCTTTGAATTTTTTGTATTATAATATGATTTTCCAATGTTTTGATCTTTTCATGTAATAGTTTATTATGTGTTCATAAATATAAAATTAACTTTCTCATATTGGTGATTTGATCCCATAGAGTCTCACATGTGCAAATGCTAGTTGCTTCCGATTGAACATGTAAGAACATATGTTGAAGAGGATTTGAAGAAGCTATAAGCTAAATGTTGTATTAGGCACAATATAATAGGCTACCTCACCTTTTAGAGGGGTGATAGCATGGACCTGGTTAGAGGGAAAGTAACTATCACCCTCTTGGGGGAGAGGAGGAGAAGGAAATTCTTTCCTAATATGTAATAAATTTCTATGTGAAATTGGAATACTATGTGCATCTATGTTATCCTTAAATGGAGTGCATGCATTATTTTCATTTACAACATGAGAAGTAAGAGTAAGAGAGTTATCATTTATACATTCTTTTGTCATTGTTTGATATGAAAAAGTAGAGTTAGAAACATGAGATTGATCATTTGAACTATGCATTATAAATTTGATTCTATTTCTTCTATACTGTTGTAATTTGAAAATAGAAGTAGCAAAAGAGTTATATGCATCTAGGTAGAAATCATGTATGTGGGATGAAATATATGTAATTGGAGTTATAAGTCAGATAGAAATATGATTATAAAGAATATTTCACATGAGAGATAGCAAACAAGGGATAGAAAGCATTGAATTGTGCATTAATGCATTAAAAACTTTGATTTATGATATGATATTTCTAATATATTTAGAAAAATAGACTTGAAAATTGTGCTACATGAGAGAGATAAAGTATGTAATGAAACCTTGTATTACATAAAAGTAAATATTGCTTTGAATGAAAGGGATCTTAACATGTTTAGCAATAAATTTATTAACATCATCCCATATTATGAAAAGTAAGCATGAAAGGGAAATAATGAATCTTTGTACTAATATATGGTAAACTTCATCATTCATATAAATGATATCACTGAGTATGATCTCCTTATTTTTTGTAATAAATACAAGAAATATGTGTAAGTAAGTGAGATTCATTTTTGTTTTTATGTGGAATCTGATTCCTAGATGTACGGTGATACCTCAAGCAAACAAAGGGACCTAGTATATGTAACTAGGGTTTTGAAAAAATGATTTATTTTTAAATGACTATAGAATTTTAAAAATTAAGGTGAATTTTTTATTTAAATATGCATGAAAAAAATTAGAAAATTATTGAAAAATTCTTGATTTGAAAGGACCTAGTGTATGCAATTGGGGTTTGGAGGAAAAATAAAATTTTGAAATTATTATAAAATTTTAAAATTTGATTTTAATTTCTAATTTAAATATACAAAATAAGAAGTCAAAAAATTAGTGGAAATTTTTTTATTTGAAAGAACCTAGTGTATGCAAATAGGGTTTGGGAAAAAAAATATTCTTTGTAAAATTACTATAGAATTATAAAAATTAAATTAAATTTTGATTTAAATTATCAAGTAAAAAATCAAAAAAATATTAGAAAAATAAGCAAGAAATTTACCTTAGGGTTTCTACAATTTTTATGCACAAACAAAGTAAGTCAGGTTCACCAAATGATTTAATAGTTTTAGGAATATTGGAGTATTATTCTTAATTTAGTTAAGGGTCTATAACAATGAAATCAGTAAATAATATTGCAATATTTAAGCTACTGATTTGTATAAATTAATTGTAATTTTAACCTTTCTATAAATAGAAATAAATGTGAATAAAATAAGACCTAGCTAGAAAATGATTGAGATGATTGTTGTAGGGTTTGAAATTCACTATGCAAGACTGGGATAATGTCATAAATCAAGATCTAGCCTTCATTTTATGAAAGGATAGGAGTGTCAAAATAGGATACCCTAGGGTTTGGTGCTATGGTCCTCTTTTTATACTATTGTCTAGGAGACCTAATCTTTATAATTTTTATTCATTATATTTATGTGAACTTGCCTATGAAATTTCAACTACTAGATTCTCACAAAGCTCCCTGTATAGTTAATTTAGTCTTCAGACCCTAGACTCCATTGTGCTTTGACAAACTTTGAGAAAGATCGGGGGTGGGGGGGTTAGTGTGTGTAAGATACACTAAAAATGTATCCACATCTTTTATGTAGGCACACTACCAACATACCAATACTCCAAAGAGGGATCAAGCCATATGTAGTTCTCCTACTTGATGTGCTTTATACAATTATGTGTTTGAAGATGAAAAATGCTAAAACTAGGTGTGATTGAGGTGGCTAAGGATTGGTGTAAGGGATTGAATAAAATTATGTTTGTATTGGTTGTATCCAAATAATATAAAAATATGACTAAGTAGTCTTGCTTGTATTCTTGCTTGATTTGTGATATTTTCCAACCCATTCTAAATGAACTTTGAATGGGATTTTATAGGGATATATTAGTCATGGGTCGAATGTATTCATGCTAGGTCAACAAGGAAGATAAGAACTAGAATAAAATTACTATTGGTAGTAAAAATTCACTTTGTATAGGATCATCTAAAACATACACCCTAAGGTCTAGTGTTATATTCCAAGTTGGGTGTTATTGTCCTGAAGGAACAAGACTAAGGGGATGGAATCATCATTGGAAATGTTGCTTGGAGGAAGTGGAATCACTATCTAGAAGGTTAAAGATGACTAGGAATCAGTTAAAAGATTACTATGAGGGTCATGATATCAAGAAAGAGGGACTTATGGGTTGGGTGTCACAAGCCACACTCAAGTTACTAATTTTCATATTTTATATGACTACATTTTATATAAGATTGTCTCTAGTTATTAAAGTAGGTTAGTATAGGTTAAATTATTAGTGTTAGTTTTAATTTTAATCCAATTTTTTTATGCACATGTTATTATTTTTAAATTTTAACTTTCTTCTAAGTTTTATCTTACATATTTTTTAGTTGGTAGTTGTTCTAGTTTTCAATTCAATAAGTGTTCATGCACAAGTGTTGGAGCTTCTTGAGAGAACTCTTAGTTTCAAAATTTCTTAAGAAGGAATTTTTAGTTTAATATTTGGTGATTTTTTCATGATTACATAACCCAATAGATATAGATACTATTCTTGAGTGTTTAGTGGGCAAACATCCTAGCAAAGTCATCAAAAATAATGATAATTTTGCCACCATTGGTCAAAGTTGCTTATGTGTATGTTTTCAAGAAGAATCCATTCATTGAGTAAAGATAAAAAAATGTATAAAAAATATTATGTATCTTTATTAATATAAAAACATGCTCAGGACCAATCACAAGTTCAAATTTTAACAAAGGTTTCTTTTATTCCTCTAACTAACTGCTACTTGTAAGCTAGTGAAGGTAATTTTCAAATGATCGGTACAAGAAGGAGAAGAATATTTAGTTAAAATTTAATTAGGAGGATTTATGGTCCACTATTAAATCAATATTACATGTATTGTCTTTACTTTATATTGGATTAACTTTATGAACACTCTTTAAGAAGAACAGATGCTCTAAAACCCTTCTTAAACCCCAATGACTCAATTTTAAGAGGTATGTTTATAATTTTGAGTTAACTGTTGAAAAATAAAAGTTTTATGAGATAATATTTGGTATAAATTACCTTATTACAATTTCATAATTAAAACTTCTAAATCAAAAAATGAATAAAGGAAAAGGTACATGTATTAGGGTTTTAAGCAAATAAGAGAGACAATCAGAAAATAAAAATTTCGAGAGGTTTAAGATATTATTTGAGCACAAAAAATGGTTTAAATGATTATATTGGTTATTAATGGTCATAATAAAAAAATAATTATGTATTTATTCCTCATAAAACTCAATAAAATGATAGAATGTAGACTTATAGGCATTTAGAAATGAAATTGTGCAAGCTAATCAACACTAAAAAGTGGATATTTTGAATTTTATTATATAAAATCTCATGAAATTTGGAAGGAAGTAATTTTTATGTATTTTAAGGTTTAAAATTGGTTTCATATTTGTAATGTACATAAGGATAACTAAAATTCCAAAATATAGGTCACCCCCCTTTTGGCTAAATTTAGAAAAAGGTCAAGTCAATAATAAGAGTCTTCAGTTAGCCCTAGAAAAGTGGAGTTAAAAACATGAAAAAGTGGAAAATTTGAGTTAAAGTATTTGTTAATATTTTAGGCCATATTTTATTCAAATATACCTATTATAATTTCAACATGTAATCTCTATCCTAATATGCCCTGCTTTGTAATAGATTTAGAAAGTCAAGATGCATACAAGTTTCAAGTCAAAATTGGTTAAATCAAACTCCAAGTTGCAAGTCAATAATCTCAATTCAAAATAAAAGAAAAAAATAAAGGTAAATAAATTAAAAAATTAATTTTTATTCAATATAAAAATTATTTAACTAAAAATAAAAAATATTTCAATACAAATTACAAGCTTAAGAGGAGTTAACTAAAGATCTCTTCAAGACTGAAGAGTTTCAAATCATACAAGAGACATTTGAATTTTAAACAAATAAAAAAATATTATATCCCTAATTACCATGACATATTATAATGGAATTAATTTTTAGACTCTTAAAATTCTATGTTAGAATTTGGGGAAGCTGCTTGCAAGTTTGAAGTTTCATTTAAGTTCAATTTGAAATAAGAGTGAAGTTGGACTAGACATGAGAGTCATCTCTAGTTTCTTGTCTCCTCTCTCTCTCTTATTTTTCTATGTGTACATTAATTTTTGAATTATTTTTATAATATTATGATTTTTTCATACTGAAAATTTACCAAAATTTTTACTACCTCACCTTTGAAGTAATAAAGAGATGGATTTTCCTCCATCTTAAAGTTGGTCATGAAGTGTGTTCTTAATATCCATTGATGTAACTTAGTGAATAATTATTTTTCAAATGATTATGTCTAAATATATCACCTTTATGAATAAAATGATAATTATTTTAGTTAATATCAAGTGTTTAATTCTGATTTATACTTAATTTGAAAGTGAATTCAACCTTTTTTCATTCCTTCCAAGCTAATGTGAGTGTCTATCAAGACCTATGTATGAAATATTGATGCAAGAGTCATTGTATGAAGATGAAGTGAATATTAAATAGTTATTAAGACTATAAAATATGTCAATTATATGAATAATTTATCTTAAAATTGGTACATCACCCTAATTTTGAGTTTTCATTTCCATTTTAAGTTTTAGCATTGCTCCTTTTACCCTTTTCCTAGTCAAGAAAGAACATAATTATAGAGTTTAGAGATAATTAGGTGAGTGTACCAAATGGAACCAAATATTAATATAGATATTTTTTAAAAATATAAAGTCACATACTTTTGAGAGTTTTCATTATATCAACAAGAGTGAGAATAGACACATGTTCTCAGTAGGGTACTCTTGTGAGTGATAATAGTTTCTGGCATTCCTGTTGAGATAATGGCACAAAATATTAGTGTTGGTTTTATAAATTTGAAGTAAATTAATTATTAAATTATTTATTATCTAGTGACTCCATGTTATATATAGTTAATTTAAGTAGTCAAAGTTCCTAAAGAGCATCATTTGGTATGTATTTCAATCCTCTATTTTATGAAAATGTAGCTTTTTTATATTCATATCCTTCATATCAAGATGATAATATTTATGGTTTAAACTCAAGTAGTAGTGAACCAAAATTATATAATTATTATCATAATATTTACCCCCCTCACATCTCTAATCATGTTTTAAACTAGCCTTGGAAAAATCATGTTCTTTCCAATCAGCCAGAAAAGAATGTGCAAGAGATAATACTTGAATTTGAGAGATAATTTATGGATATTGATAGGGAAGAGGAATATAATAGGTATCAATAATATATTTAATATCAAACCTATATACACCATCAAGATAATGAATCATTGAAGAGATATAATGAGGCTAAAAGAGAACCAATACAACAACTGCCCATGACAATACAAAGAATTGAGTACACAATTCCATGTTGGAAATAAGAATCAAATTTTGAGAAGTGTTTTCATTAATGTCCAAGTATATTTCATTTATGTCAAGGTACATATAGTGAAGATGAATGGTGAGTGGTATTTTAAGTATGAGCTTGTAAGTTTTATGAAATAAATAATTCATATGACAGAAGATAATTTGAAGGCAACATGTCTCTCTATTAAGAGATAATTTAAAGGCAACCTAATTATTATTCTATTGGTTTATGTCAAGGTTCATTCCAAGGGTTAGGTCAAGTGAGTACTAGTCCTTGAGTATAAGGTGTTTTGAGAATCCTAGTCTTTACCCTATGATAAGGTGTGCATAGTGAAATTTGGTGAAGTAAGCACAAGCCTGTGAGAGGTTATTTTTCCTTTTTTGGTCATGCAAGAGAAGTGTAGATAATTTTAGAAGTGTTTTAAGGTAATTTTTCAAGTTTTAGGTGTTAGAGGTACAATCATCGAGAGTGGGGGGTGAATCAATGAGCCCAAATATTTCAATTTCAATTATAACCAAATAACATATATTAACTTGATCATGAAGAATTAATAAGATATATCATATATTTAATGAATACACAATATCAAACACATAACATGTAGTTTATATGGGAAACCCTCATGGGGAATAAAACCCACTCTCAATCTTACAACTTAAATTAACTACTGTCCTATAATAAATTACAAATAAGAGACTGGTCAACTCTTTTAGAAAAAGAAACCTTGATCATATCCTCTTGACCAAAGGTATTTATTAAAACTCATATTTCATAAGGAACAACTACCCCTATGAAATACCAAGTCCTTTAGACCCTCCTTTGAACATCTCTACCTTAGAAATGATGTCTACAACACCTGATGATGGAACTCTATTTTCTAACCTCTACATAGATATTATTTATCTCAAATAGGCCTCCCACATAGGCATGTCATAATCTCTTTCCTTCTCCACTCAATATATCCTCATATGCACATTTATACCTCTTCACATATCCTCAAACTGCAAGATCTCTATCCTAAAATTAAGAACATGACCTACAGTTCATACACATAGTTAACAAAATATTCTTCTCAACCAATAGGAACACTACATATCCTTTACTCCACAACTCTCACATGCACCTTTCAGTTAATTGTCTCACATCAAAATATAAAATCTAACATATTTGGTTTCACTATATATAGATCAATCATGAATTTAAAATACCACAATATTTATTGATTGGACATGATACATTCCTTCACCCTTAATGCATCTAACATGGATCATGTTTAAGCACAATTAATTTTTAAAATATGCCTAATTCACTTCACTTGGGTCACATTTAAGCACAATCCATTTTCAAAATAGGCCTAAGTCACTTTTAGGTCCTATAAATACCTATTCATCTCTTTGACACTTCTCCAAGAAAAAAAATAACACATAAACACTATCTAAAATAATATATCCATTATACATGATATATAGGTCCCCATTAAATTTCTATATCCATCATAGTACCCACTTGATTAAGCACAATTTGCTTAAAAAACTCTTATGTTCATATAGTAATTATGAGCGAACACACACTCACCTTCTAAGGCTTTGTTCATATGTATATGATTTTTAAAACCTTCATAATGCACACATATCATACTCATGGAGTATAAAATACTCCCCAATACCCAATTCACCATGAAACATCGAAAAAACATCTACATGAGCTCAAATACTCTTCTTGGGTCACTTGTTAAACAAGCACAAAACCATAATCAACTTTGATGCTCAATATCTTTGTTTGCACACACTTTAATATCTTTAAATACATATTTATAGATGCACCTTTGAGTCCTATATATATTTTATTTTTACTACATGAGAAAATTTGTCTTTTATCAAAATATATGGCCCAAAGACCAAACACTAGTTTTTCCCTTGTTAAATTTAAATATTTAAAAAATAATGGCCATAATTAAACTTCAACCACATAGTTCACATATCATGTCCTCTAAGCTTAGATTAAAACACATGCCATTGATATTATTCAATCTTTAATACATAGATACAAAATATCAAATATTAAACCATAAACACTTTGACCCCATCTCATGTAATCTTGTAATGTTGACTCCACATGCTCTATCGATCTCTATAAATCAACCAGGTCTTTAAATATAAATGCTCACTATTCAATAAATCAATCTATATAAACACACTCTCACCATTAAATCCTTATCCTATACCTTTTCTCATTTTTTAAACATCATGCACTTATTTCCATCTTGCTACTTCTTGTCATTTTAGAACACATACACTCTGTTGATGTTCTATAAGATGCTCAATCTTTATCTATGCTAGATAGTTATAACATTGACCCATTTGAATTTACATACACCATTGGATATGGAAGTAAAAACTCCCACAAATCATTGGATCTCCACTAGGTATATATCTTTAACATCATTCAAATTGACAAAATATGGGGACCAATTGCAATATGCCTAGAAAACCTACTTTGGACCTCAATAACTTCTTCTGCACTTAGATGCATGATCTCAAATTTAGACCATATAATATATTAACATATGTGAATACATACATATAAAAAATGGATCCTTGATACTTTATGTGCGTGACATATATCACCATTAATATTCATTCTCAAAACATTCTGTCAAAGAGCCAACTATGCTTAGAATTTGTTTGGGAGACCAACTTTTATCCTGCATAAATTTTGTCTCACTTTGGCACATGATCTAAAATTTAGTGAAAATAAACTATGAAAAAAATTTAAAAAATACATATGATCACCTTTTATTGAAACATTCACATGTGTGAGACAAACATTTATCAAAATGCTTACTCGACTCTTCTTGCCACATTGAACAATTGGCTAAGTATGGGAAAACACAGTCAAAATACCTAGGAGCCTAACTTTGCACATGCATATATTTTGATGTGCTTTAGTGCATGATCTAAAATTTTGAAAAAATAAACTAGGCACAAAAATTAACGAACTCATATAATAATTTTATCTTGAAACCTCCATTCATGTGAATTCTGACCTCATCAACATGTTTACTCAGCTCTGCTTGAACCCTTTGTAATTTTGGCTAAGTATGGGAACTTAGTGAATTCTATATGAGAATCCAACTTTGCACCATCATATCTTTGACTACACTAAGATACATGAATTGATATTTTGAAAATAATAAATAGGGACTATTTTTATCATAACCAGTAACCAAATCCCTTTGACTCACTTCTATGTGGCAATGGTGATGTCATCAAAACTACCTACTCAAATTTTCTACCACTAGACCCAAACTATCTAGATGAAAACTATGGACTACCAGATGAATTAAACTTATGTACAAAAGCTATACAAGATTATAAAACATCCCATAGGACCTATTTTACATTATCAAAATTTTATACTCATCCTTAAGTATCTCTAACCATGCCAAAATGGAAGATCAACCAAGCCAACTTCAAGCACACTAGGATAAGCATGTTACAAACTTTTTCATTATTTATTAGGCTATTAAAGCACATCATCCACTCACTATGATAGATACATGATATCACAATTATATCATCAACAATAATCCAACAATCTCCCCCTTTATTATTGATGTCAAACACCAATACAAAGCTTATGCTTCAAACTCTACCTCTCTCTTCAGGTTCTTTCTCCTCCTTTGACAAAATGACAAAGTGGGATAAAATTATAATCCAGAGGACCTAAAAAAATTATCAATAGGAAAGGACCATATTATAAATATGACACAAACTCACCCTTACCTTGAGCCTACCTCTTCTTGCCTTAACAACTTCCTCTTTCTCCATGCCAACACTCTTATTCAACCAAGCACAACACCTAATGAAGAAATAACATACAAAAACAAATGGAATATAATGGAACTTACCAAGAAACATATAATAAGGACTCCCCCTAAGATTTATAATCCATTTTACCACTTGAGCATCTTCAAATATCCATACACCATGAAGAACCACCGTGTAGGCTTACTAGCCTTCTCTCTTAAACCACCTCATGGACCACCAACAGAACTTCATTCCACATACCAAATAGGAAAAATTATCTAAAAAAACTTGGGAACTCTCCTTGAAACATACATACCTTGCTCATTTGGAAACAATGATCAAAAACATCAAATATACATACTAGGTCTATCTAGACTCCTTGTAACCCTACCGGGAACTTGTAGATCCCACACACACACACACACACACACACACACACACACACACACACACACATTTTAAAGACATAAAAATTCATATCTAAATAACTCTCATATAATCTATTAATCACACCAAGTTTCAAAAACTTGTTCAACCTCTACAATATACTTCCTTCACAAACCAACTACCCAATTAGGCCTTTAACTTGATAAAAATATGAATAAATTGAGAAAAAGAAACCTTAAATTCTTTGTGAATATTTATTTATTCCATTTAACATGTTAAGAAGCCTCAGACCTCACCTCATAAGGCATACCACTTTTCTAGTAGAGCTCAAAACCCTAGAATCATAAAACAAATAAGGTCAACACAACATCTTCCAATCAATTTCCACCTTTGAAACTTTTTATACACATAGAGACAACCATTACTTACTTATGGACCAATATTTGATCTTCCACACCATTTTTAACCTTAACTTATTATAGCCCATATTAGGACCTGCAAGCTCTTAAGCACAAACTAAGAAAATTGAGAGCTAACAAAAATCTCCAAATTGACTTCATCATACCTTTAGACCATAAAACAAATTGGAGCAAGATAAAATAAGGTAAACAAACATTTATATGAAAAAATATCATCTTAACATTTCATCAATCTATTTATTCCATCTGGGAACCTTCAATCTGACTCTATAGACTACTTCATATATAGTTATTAACATCATGACATCACCTTATCATATTTTCCACCTGAACATACCTATTACAATTGAGAAAACTCAACTCTAGTCTTCTAGGACCATCTCAAGAACAACATAGCAACACTTTCTTCTCCATTGAAAGGAGTCTCTTTAAGAAGCATAGACAAAGACATCCTTTGCACCATAATGCTCTAAAATAAATTAAATCTAGGAGTGGCCTACATCTCCTTAGTAACCACTAGAATCTTCTTATAACTATAATACTTATTGTTCTTGTTCTTCTTATTATTATTTTTAACTATGATAATTGGTTATTTTATATCAATCTCCTTTTCTTCAAAGATATAATTGATAGCATATGGAACAACTATGGAATCTTGACATACTTTTTTATTTGAAGAATCAACCATGTTGTCCTAAAACTCATCACTAGGCACTGACAATTGATGTTCTTTACATGAATATTGCTCAAAAATAGTAAGATGTTCACTTGGATCCATACTTACTTTATAACTAGCCTTAACCAGTACCTTGGTCTTCTCCTTAATCTTCATCTCTTTATTCTCAACAAGAGCAGACAAAGAGACCTCTTGGGACTCTTCAACTTCAAAAGCATTCCCCACCATATAAAATAGATTACTTGGACCTAAAAATTCATCATATTTCCTACTTACCACATTTTGTCTCCATGAGTTCACTTTATTTTTATCTTGTACTTTAGGATCCTGATAAAAATTATTCTATCTTGTAGGCCTTTGCTTGCAAAATATAGCAATGTGCCCTCTTTATTCATAGTTGCAGCAAACCATACTCCTTAATGGAAACTCAATGTATCTTACCTTTAATGGAAAATGTTTTTAAAAGTATCCTACATCATGACAATTAAAGTATTTAATAATGATCACACCTTTTGACTGATGACCCCCATTATAGTTCTATGCAAATTCATTCTTAATAGTTCTTTTACATTCTCTAGCTCTATGCCCAAACTGATTACAAATATAGAAGTAAGCATTTGAATCTTCATACCTCATATAATTTGGCTATCTTATTTTATTTTTCTTAAATATATTTACATCATCATTCCTTATCTAATGATTTGTCTTCAAAAGTTGATTGTCCTTGTTCACATTAGTCTTCACCTTGTCTTGATTTGTAGTCTCTAGTTTTTATTTGTATCCAAGATAGTATTATCACTTGCATGATTTTGATCATTCATAATGTTATCTAAATCACTTGAGATATTTTAAAATCTCATAAATGACATTACCTTACTAGATACCTTCTTAAACCTAGATTTCAATGACTCATTTTCAATTACATACCTTGCACATTCATCTTCTTTAGCTTTTAGGCTTATAGATAGAATTTGTAATTAACAACTAAGATGTTTGACCATATCTTCATGCTCCTTGGAATATTCATCCATTCTTGCCTCAAACACACTAAATTTCTCCTCAAATTACTTGAGTTTATATTTCATCTTCTTATTTATCTTCTTCTCAATCTTTAGTTCTTCATGAGCATTAGTTAATACAATCTCATAGTTCACCTCATCTTCATCATCATTTGAATTACTCCAAGTAGACTCCTCTTAATGTGAGAAAATTCCTTCCTTATCCATGAAGAGAGATATATACTCAATAGTACCATCATATTCATGATCATACTCTAATTCATTGTTTTCACTCTCATATGAAGATCTATAATCTTCTTTAGTGTATAGACTCTTCTTATCTTTAAAGTATTTCTTCTTGTTGTTAAACCTTCTAAATCCATTTTTGCTTTTATCAAACCTAAATGATCTCTTACCATCATCATGACCTTGATCATGTTATTATTCATCATATTTATTATACTTATGAGGGAAATTATTATTAAAATGTCCAATCTCTCCACAATTGAAGCTTTTGAGGGGTATCTTACCTTTATACTTACCTGAACCTGTTCTCAATTTACATGAAATCAAAGCAATTAGTTATTCTTCAAATATATCTAAAATGTCATCCTCCTTGATTTTATTACCTTAGAACTTATTCTTTGTCTTCATTTTAGTCTTGAAATACAATTCCTTCTTTGATGTTATATCATTATTATTCCTCATCTTATAGGCAACAAGGGTGCCATGTAATTGATCCATCTTTAACTAAGAAAGATCATGACTCTCTTTTATAGAAAATAATTTTAGATCAAACTTATGGGATATATACCTTAATACCTTTTGAAAAATAGTATCCTCTTCAATGTTCTCTCCAAAACCTCTGATGATGTTCACAATCTCATTAACTCTCTAAAGAAAGGATGCCACAATATCTTCTTCATTCATTTTGAGACTTTCAAATTACCTTTTGTGAGTCTACAACTTAACAAGCTTGAACTTTAAATCTCCTTAAAATATGGTTTTCAATTTATCCCATATTTCCTTGGTAGATGTGCAATAGGTTATTTTGGTGAACTCAATCTCTGTAAGAGCACAAGTGATGGCATTTATTTCCTTAGAATTGTTCTCAAATAACTTCTTGTCTATAACACTAGATAGAGGAATAGTAGGAGCAACATAACCATCCAAAATAGATTACCATACATAAAACCTAAGGGAAATATTGTATGTCCTCATATTATCACTCTAAAAAACATAATTAGATCCATTGAACATAGGTGCTTGCTTAGTAGATAAACCACCTTGCACATTATGACTATCCATTGTACCTTGGACCACCTTCAAGCTATTAAGCCTTCATAAAAGAACCCATTATGATACCAATTATTAGAGGTACAATCACTGAGAGGGGGGAGTGAATAAATGAGCTCATATATTTCAATTTTAATTACATTCCTTTACACCATTAACCAAATAACATATATCAACTTGATCAAGAAGCATTAAAAAGAGAGCTCATACATTCAATGTATACATAAGATTGAACACATAACACATAGTTCTGGTGGGAAACCCTCATGGGGAATAAAACCCACTCTTAATCTTTCAACATAAAATATTTTACTATACTATAATAATTTACAAATAAGAGACTGATCAACTCCTTTTGATCAAAAAACCTTGATCGTATCCTCTTAATCATATGTATTTAGTGAAACTACTATTTCATAAGGAGTAACTACCCCTAAGGAAGACCAAGTCCTTTAGAACCTAATTTTAACATATCCACCTTAGAAATGATGTCGACAACACTTGATTATGAAACTCTATTTTCTAACCTCTGCACAAACACTCTATCTCAAGCATGCCTCTCATATAGGCAGGTCACAATCTCTTTCCTTCTCCACTCAATCTACCCTCATATTCACATTTAGACCTCTTCACATATCCTCAAACTATAATTTATCTATCTTAACATTAGTAACATGACCTATAGTTCATACACAGTTAAAAAAATATTTTTCTCAACCAATAGGCATACTACCTATCCTTCACTCCACAATTCTCACATGCACCTTATACGTATCTATCTCACATCAAAATCTAGAAACCAACACAATTGGTTTCAGTATATATAGAGACATCATGAATTAATAAGACAATAATATTTCATTATCAGCCATAATACATGCCTTCACCCTTAAATCATCTCTCATGGGTCACACTTAAGCACAATCCACTTTCAAAATAGGCATAACTCACTTTTAGGTCCTATGGAGGCCTATTCAACTCTTTGACACTTATTTGAGAATAAAAAGAACATAGGGACACTTTTAAAAAGCATGAATGCATTCTAAATGATCAATAAGTCCTCCTTAAGTTTCCATATCAATCATAGTACCCACTTGCTTAAGCAAAATTTTCTTAAACAACTCTTATGTACATACAATCATTATGAGCGAACACACAGTCACCTTATAATCCCTTTTTCATATTGCATATGATTTTTAAAACCTTAGAAATTACCATAGAGAATCCAAATGGAGTATATAATATTCCCTAATATCCAATTCATCATGAAACATTGAAACAACATCGACATGAGCTCAAATACTCTTCTCAAGTCACTTGCAAAATAAGCATGAAACCACATTCAACTTTAAAGCTCAATATCTTTGTTTGCATACACTTCCAAATATTCAAATACATATTAAAAAAATCACCTTATATTCCTCTACATATTTAATTTGTACTACATGAGAAATTTCATATTCTATCAAAAGATATGGCCTGAATACCAGACACTATTTTTTCCCTTGTTAAATATGAATATTTAAAAGAAAACAGTCATAGTTAAACTTCAACCACTTTGTTCACATCTTGAGTCCTCTCATCTCAGATTAAAAAAAGAACCATAGATATTTAACACATAGTTTCCAATGCTCAAATGTTAAACAATATACATTTTGACCTCATCTCATGTAATATTGTATTGTTAACTCCACACACTCTATCGATCTCTTCAGATCAACTAGATCTTTAATTATCAATGCTCACCATTCGATAAATCTACATAAACACCCACTGATTGTTATATATTTATCATATACCTTTTCTCATATGTTAAACATCATGCACTTATTTCCATTTCACTACTTCCTATCATTTTGGAACACACACACTCCATTGATAATTTGAAAGATTATTAATCTTTATCTATGCTAGATAGCTATCACATTAACCCATTTGAATTTATGCACACCATTATATATAAAATTAAAAAATATTTAAAAAATTATATATTCATTAGGTCTTAATATTTAACATCATTCAAATTGACTAAGTATGTGGACCAACTACAATATGCCTAGAAATCCTACTTTAGACCTCAATAACTTTTTTTATACTTAGATAGACGCATGATCTCAAATTTGGACCATATAATATATTTACATAGGATAATAAATTTATATAAAAAAATAATCTTCGAATATTTAGGCATGAAAGATATATCTCCATTAAAATGCCTTCTCAAAATCTTTTGTCACAGATCTAACTATGCTTAGACTTTATCTAAGAGACCAACTTTACTCCTACATAAAATTTGACATAATTTAGTGCATGATCTAAAATTTAGTGAAAATAAATTATGTAAAAATTTAAAAAACCCATATGATTACCTTCTCCAGAAACTTTCACATGTGTGATATAAACCTTTACCAAAATGCTTACTCGACTCTTCTTGCCATGTAAAAACACTGTCAAAATGCTTAGGAGACCTAATTTGCACATGCATATATTTTGATGAGATTTAGTGAATGATCTAAAATTTAGTAAAAAAAAAATAGGAAAAAAAAACCCATATGATCATTTCATCTTGACACCTCCATTCATGTGAATTTTGACCTCATCAACATGCTTACTCAGATCTGCGTGAACACTTTGCAAATTTGGCCAAGTATGGGAACTTAGTGAATTCTATTTGAGAATAAAAAATTTCACCCTCATATATTTGACCATTATTTTAAACATGAATTGAGATATATAACATAACAACTATGGTCTAATGTGATCACAACCATATGACCAACTCCCCTTGATAATGGTGACATCATTAAAACTACCTACTCAGATTTTCCACCACTAGACCCAAACTATTTAGATGAAAACAATTTAATATTAGATGAATTATAATTATAAAAACAAGATATAAAATATTATAAAACATATCATATGACTCCTTTCATATGATCAAAACTTCATACTCATCCCTGAGCATCTCTAACCATGCCAAAACTAAAGATCAACCAAGCCAACTTTAAGCAACCTAAGATAAACATATTTCACACTTTGTAATTTTTGATTAAGATATAAAAAAATCACCTAATAATTATTAAACCTCCATTAAATCTCCATGAAATCATTTATACTACTCCAACATCAAGTGCTTAAGAATCCTAGTCATGACACTAGTCATAGCATAAAGAGACCTTGTGAGAAGGTATGAATATGATGGCTTGGTGATATGAGTGAAAAAAACATGAATGAATGTATAAGGTTTATTTATAATGAATATGAGGAATTTTATCACTCATTAAATTCTTATGTTGAAGCTATAGGGGTAGGATCTATAGATCAGTTATGCAACTAGACCACCTCTAGACCCTACTTGGCCTAATGAGGCATCACGATCTATTGTCAAGGCATATGAAGGATATATTATTATCATCACATTGAGGTGTTGAGATCATGGAAGAAGGCATGAAGGATAGTTCAAGGCCTAGTGAGGTATGAAGACTAC